>JAOXJJ010057111.1:0-15587 GCA_025769935.1 Phoenix roebelenii | reverse complement strand
CATATAAATCAATCTGTAGTATAATATTAAAATCCCAAATATTTAGTACATTATCACGTAATGTTGTGATGCATTATGTTAAAAATTATGTTAGCTTCCAAACCAAGGTAATATATTAACATTTTTCAGAATAACCTCTTATCATTTTTTATCTTCATAGGTGTTGAATGATGTTAAAATAGCAGTAGCCTTAGTCTTAAAATGCTCTTTTTCACAAAAAAAAAAAAAAAAAAAAAAAAAAAAAAAAAAAAAAACTGTATGGCATTGTCAAAGGGATGACATTAGAGAGCAAATTCAAGCAAATTTTCATGAGCAATGGTAAGTATACATGGAAGAACCCCTCGAAGAAATCAAATAACTTGAAGAAATTAATAGTGCCACTAATGGTTACCCTTTTGTTAAGTGCCATATCAAGGTTAAAGTTGAAGTTGGCCTACCTAACTTGATTGACAAAGTCTCTCATATAAAAGAAAATGAGGCCATTGGAGCCTTCTCTTGGAGGATGGGAAGCGTGCTAGCTCCCCACTTCACCTTGTAGATAAGTTATGTAGCTATATCATAATGGACAAAGGACAAGCCGGAAATAAGCCTTTTCTCAATATTCTATTTGTTTATTTGTCAAGGATCTCGTTCTGATTTTGCTTCCCTCTTCTTCTCAAGATGATAGGATGGCTTTGGTGCATTTACAAAACAATAACTACACCCATCTCTTGTCATCTAATCTTCCAAAGCTATACGCCAAAACCTCATCCCACTTGTAGCACTTCCAGCCCCATACACCTCCTCCTCCTAATCCCATTACTCACCTTTGCAATATTTTTAAATTTTATGAGTGCTCCTTTTGGGTTAGAACTAGGGCTTTTTTTCATATAGTCCTTTACTTTCCAATGTTTGATAGCATACTAGCGAACACTTTTGCGATCTAATCCTATTTTATTGGAACTGTTAATTTCATGTTAACTTCCCTACAGTTGTAGTCTATAATCTTCTTTAGTTACATTTAGATGCTTCATCAATATGTTAGGATAAGATTTCCTAAAGTCATCGACAATAATATGCATGATAAGCCATTCTAAGAGAGAACCTCATGAAAATATTTTATTAAGAATGTAAAATGCGATGCAATTCATAGAGCTTCAACAAAAACCTATATGGAGTGCATATACGATAAATTAGGGCTGCAAACCGATGAAAACATGCCTCGACGGTGTTTGGTTGCTGGGTAAATAATGATTAGCGTAAAGTTATATATCAAATTTAACTGGCCAAATATCAGCCATGTCCCTCCATTCTCTATTTTTTTAATTTGTATTCCTAAAAGTCATTTTTTATTATTTGTTATTATTATTTTATTTTTTCATGAAATAATGAATAATTTTATTTTCAAATTAGCTGGTTATTGGGTGGTGGTTCCATCAATTCCCACTACTTTACAAGGTTGCTGTCTCCTGTTTGAGGCAAGACACCTCCTGCCACCGCTACCATCACTGCAACCAGTGGTATAATGATTCCTCGATCCCACGTGGCAATTCAGGACAAGAGGAACACTCCCACCAGCTAAGGCAACCACTGGAACAGCAACACGTGGCACCCCGGGTCGGTCAACCTCACTCTAGCCAGCCGGACGATCTCGGCCGTCGGATGACGAGAACGGGGAGGTCCCCCCGGGGCTCTCACGTGCATGCATGGGATCCAGCCGAGGGAGGCTTGCGCTCGACGCAAGCATAATACGACCCAGCACGAGTACGTGGAGACTGCTTAATTTCCTTTGGAGCGTGCACGACGGGCGTTCGAGTAATGCCCAAGCGTGCGAATGGGTGCACGGATTGCAAGGTGGCACGTGTAGGGTAGTGATCACAACGACATCACGCCCGAGTCCCTGCAGGGTCCACCAGATGGAGCTCGAGTTCTTAGTGCCAGGTGCAATAAGTATGCCGCCATATTTTAAATCTTTTTTTTTAATCTTTCGTCATTCCTTCCTGAATCTTTCTCTCTCTCGAAAAAAAAATAAAAGAAAAGATCGAGCTCTTATTAGCTCCTCCGCTCCATTTCATGGTAAGCTAGTAAGTTAAGAGAAATTATTGGATAGACTAATTAGTGCAACTCTATTTTTTTTTGGTTATTTTTGGCCAAAATCAAACAATTGCTTAGGCCTTTTAAAAAGAAAGGATTTCAAGTTCCAGGTTATAAACTTTGTCCTTTTCTCTTTCTTTTTTCAATGTTGTAAGGGTCGTGAACATGATTGTTTAGAAGAGGCCATTCTGTTACACATTAATACAAATGTAAATCATAAAATTAGTATTTGAAAATTGAAATAGACCTGTAATTGAACCAATTTTATTTATACAAAATTTAAGAAAAAAAATTTATTCCATTTTATTTATTTAAAAATATTTTTTTAAAAAAAATTCTAATTTTTTATAAAATATAAAAAATTTATTTCTACTGAAAAGCTATTTTCTTTCTCTACGAATATGCATGTGGAGAGAGAAGGCGGGCGTCAACGTCTTTGGCTGCACGGCGACGTAGGGGACCGGCTCGGGCCGGCGGGTGGAAGAAAGGCGAGTCCGTACTCTACGGTTCGGGCCGGCTGGAATCACGTTGGCGCTGCGATCCGCGTGCAATTCCGCTCTCATTCCTTCCTCGATATATCAGCCGCCGAAAGTTCTTCTCACCGTTTCCGAAGCATCACAATGGCGAAATTAGCCCTCAAATCTTCAAAGAATATCAGAATATTGATTTCGTCCAAGGAAACTAAAATTACAGCAGTAAAAATAAATCAAGAGTGCAAAATAAGTCTGAAAAGGAGGATAGAGAAGAAATAGAAACGGGGAGGAGGCATCAGATGAACCGCGGAGTAGGAATAAAGTTGATTTGCAATTGTGTGGCTGTGATCGAGATATCACGAGATAAATTTAATGCATGGAGGGTGTTTTGGTCATTTTATCAAGCCACGATGGTAAAACAGTAATTTGGATAGACACACGAGGGCGGTAATTCCTTCTTCCTTGCCCCTTCATTCATTATTCCCTCAGGTTCATTAATGGCAATTGAATGGATTAGTTAATGGATTTATGGGTGCTGCTTGATTTTGGGAAGAGGGATAACTCCTTGGGATGGGGGAAAAGGGGGATGTTGCTTCACGCATTTCATTAGTTTGAGTCAACATATAACGTCGACTTCTGGTTGTATTTGAATGATTGAAGGGGGTTAACAAAAAAAAAGATTGAAGAGAAAAAGATGCATGTAATTTGTTTAAAAATAAATAGATATTGTTAGTTTAAAAAAAGAGCAAATTAATAATTGATTGCTTGTTTATATTCTTCTATTTTAGTCGGTAAAGATCTATTATTGCAATAGCAAAGGGTTTTTTTTTAGCCACCCTCCATTTTATTTTCTTCTTTTCTTTTGCTTTTTTTCCCCTCCCCTTATGGTTGGGGCATGCAACTAGGACTCCATACCAAGAAAGAGTATTAGCTACTGACGAATAAGAGAAATATTAGATGTATATTGATAATACATGGTAAAAAGATAAGGAGACCGAATCTCTCTCCAACATGTATATCATGCATGCTGAGTTCTAGTATTGGAGTTACCAAGGTTGACGTAAATCAAAAATTGAAATAATCAAAGCCCTGGGGTCTCATACTCTGGTAATATAACATGGTCCTTGAGGGCATAACTCAGTGTTATAGCAAGCCATAATTATTAGATGTTGGTACAAATGGACATCAGAAACCAAACTGTATGGAATGCCTTAATACATCGAGAACTTATATTCTATACCGCATGCACCATATGGTTGTACACCATGCTAATCACCTCGTCTTTTTTCTATTGATCTAAATTATTATGTGCTTGTTTCGGTGATTAGACCATAGAAAGAAGTTGAGCTGATTGGCATGGTGCACGACTGTGCACGTTGGCGCCAAACTTGTGTATGTGCAGTTTTAACTACAATTATGCAAACTCTTGCTAGCACCCATCAAAACCTGCTAATATAATCGTTGCTAGTACTAATACTAATGGATGGGATGTGGCACATTGCATTGCATGAAGCTTATGCCTTGCTTATATGGAAGGAAGACAAGGAATTGCAAGCCTAGCTATATGACCCCTATCTGACACCCTACAAAGCTTATTAATTAAGATAGTTGCTAACACATATGAAGCCATTTTTTGGCGATTCATGTTTTGCTTATATGCTACACTACAAGAGATTGCAGGTATAGTTATATGACCATTAGCTCGCTGGCATCTATCGAGGCCTGCAAAACATAGTTGTTACTAATCCGAATGAAAGCCAAATGACATTATAATTAATGGCAATGCATGTCTCATTCCTATGCTTGCAACTTTTTTCTTGGAATTATATAGATACATGATTACCGGCTAACGTACTGTAACACCTTTTGGAGCCCAAAATGACGGGTATACTGCCGCAACCTAAACCTTTTTTCTTATATATATCAACACTACTTATATTTTTTGAAGGAACTTTAAATCGAGGGTTTGAGCTGGATGCGTAAGAGTCGAGTGATGGTAGATTTTTCCAAGTATCAATTTTATTTTCCTTTTTACACGTTCACGGTGTTCTTTTTTCGTTAACATTTTTTTGCAGGAATGATCGATCCAATTCTAAAAATTTTGAATGCTTTTATTCTCGATTCAAGTGGGCCCATGGCATCTATATATTTAAATGAAATTTGAATTCATTCTCATAATGGATGAAGATGGTATGATATTGCTTCTCTACCAAACCTAACTCATCTCTTTTGTTGGTCCATTCATGGACCCAACTAAACATTCTATCCAAAAAGAGCGTATTATGAAGCTGGTTGAGAAGGCAACCAATGTACCATATCTCCAAAACACTGGTCCCAAATGAGGTGCCCTATGTGAAGCAATCCAATCTGCTGCACTATTACCTTCTATATATGTGAATTGCCTCGAATGATTCCAATGTAGAAATCATCGCTCTTGGTCCACCATGGGAAGAGGGGCATCACCCATATAAATCAAGCTGAATCTCCAATTAATCACAGTTTGAGAATCCCCCTCTAACACAACGATAGGTGCTTTGAGGACTGCAATAACAAATACTAAATCTTCCCATGCTCCTCTCAACTCTACCGACAGAACTATGAGATCGTAGAGATGACAAGATCCGACTGCCAATAAGGCTGGACTCGGACCACGAATGACAAAACCAATCACACCATTAAGAATAGTTGCTAATTACCAACCAATTTTGCCAGCATGAAGCCTAATATGTCAATGCCCACTCTAACACTGTCTTTATAGCAAAAGGCCCACCGAAGGACCAGCACCCATCTGACTTGTTCTATCAACAATAAGAGCAAGCTATCACCATGTGTGTGGTCCTATTCTTTTTGGGTCAAAGTACCCATGAAACCATCTTTTTATTATGAGAAAACCTCCCCAACTTGAGACTTCCCGCGCTCATTACAGACGTACAAACCTATATATGTTCCATGGTCATTCTCCCTATAATTACTCCAGGAGACAAAGAGCTTGTGACTTTACGTGCATGAAAAGTTACGCTGACATCCAATGCGAATGTTGAATCTACTCCACGTGGCTTCTAGAAGGGTTTCAGTTTCTATGGAGACGGACGTAGAGATGGTTGAAGGCATTTAATTGTCGAGGTTTATTTTGCCGTGGACCGGTCCGGGTCACAAAAAAACCGGCCGTCCCGGCTGGGCCACATCAAACTCGGATTGTGTCTACCGGATTGAAATTATGATAATATTTTCTAGCTTGCATGAATACCCTCCTAAATATCGAATTTTGCATGAAAACTCTTCCAAAATTGATATTTGCATATATACCTTTTTTTATTTTTGTTTTTGCATATGTACCCATGCTATCTAACAACGCTAAAAAATTAATGGTTTCAAATTAGAATGGCTAAAATATCCTTAATGGGTAGACAGGCAAATAGATCGCGATCCTGATAGCAGAAAAAGAAGATAGAGACAACAGTGAAATTGTAGAATTTTATTTTATTTTTAATTAATATAAATATAAATTTTCTTAACACCATTAGAACAATCGTTATATTGCGGGCATTTGTACAATAACGGAGTTTTACGAGAAGATACATACAAATATCAATTTTGTAAGGGTATTCATGCAAAATCCGATATTTAAAAGGGTATCCATGTAAAAAATCCTATTTTCTATAATAGCATATTTGCTCGCAAATAAGATTTTTTTGTGACACGTTTTATGTCATCAAGAAAACCTTTAGATTTTAGTGACAATATTTATTTTATCATCACGCAAATTCTAGCGATGGACATACATAATGATCTTGATGATCAAAATCTCATTACTGAAATTTCTAATGATAATTTTTATTTGTTAAAATTATATTTTATTGTAGTAAGGTCATCGAGGAGACTAGAGCCAGAGCCTGACGTGCATGAAAAGGGTCATATATGATGCACTTCTATGCTCAACAATCTTTAAAGAATTTTGATTTGTCTAAGTCTCCACCACAAAGATGCGTCATCACAAAGGAACATATCTCTTGGGTTGTTATATAAACCTGGTAAAATAGAAAAAGTAAACCATCTCCTTTCTTTCTTCTTTTGCTATATATAATTTTTTTTTGACTATCATAAGGTTCAAATTAGCTTATCTTTCTGTGAGAACGCAGACTTAGAGGAAGGCGATTAGAATCGGGCATTGTATCCTAAAAGTAGATTTTCTAAGTAGCAGCCTGCAAACTTTGGATAACGATCTTAGTGAGGAAACATTGTTTTTAAGACTATATCTTTGATACGTCTTTGCTCTTTTGTTTTTTTTTTCTCCCACCTATGCCACAATATCAGAAATTTATAAGCTGCACAGAGCCTGCATTTCCTTTTTTAAAAATTTTTGCTGAGTTAAACTATAAATATTGCAGAAGTAAACAAGCAGCACAAGGCATTGACAAACCCAGCCGATTTGCTGACCTCCATAACTTTGAAGGGAGTACGAAATATGGACTCATGAACTGCAGAGACGACCCACCATCTCCTGTTTGATATTTCTATACCATGGCAGTTTCCATCCAAGCCTTCAATTAAAGCAAGCCACAAGCATAGAAAAAGGGAATCAGCCAGAAGATTGATGATATATACAACCATACAGGGGAATCATCAGCTAAGCACACTAGCTAGTTTTCTCCCTGCTGATTCTTTCTGGTTGCAATTCTTCTAGGACAAAAATGAGGTGATCCTCCCTGTCTTTCAGGGAGACAAAAGAAAGAGAAGATGTATGATTTAGTGGTCTTATCTGCCAACCATGAGGTTTCATTCGAAATATGAATAGATGCAGATGTATAGAACTTATTGTAGAATTACAACTTCACCTTTTGATGATACTACCATCCTTTAGACTCCCAATCGGGGTCCTTTAGATAGACTGCTCTAATTTTGGTGGACCTGCTAGATGCATATGAGCCGTTGTTCATGCTCAACTTAACAAATAGCTTAAATTGAGTTTGATAATATAATTGCAAGCTTGGTTCGTTTGTGATATATTTGAGTTCACTTTGAACGAGTAGTTAAGCCAAGCTTTGATTCCATTCATTTTTATAAATGTAAAATGTCTAAGCACTACAGCTTGTTTATGAGTTCAGCTTCAAGGCATGTTTGATCTCACCACCCTCCTTGTCAAGAACCAATCCTCGATCCTTAGACCTAGAGATTACGAGCTTGCCGGTGTTGTGAAAACCACATCTAGAACTGTAGTAGTCTATATGGAGTTCCCAATCTCTCTTTACTTCAACCTACTGCAAGGGCTTTTTAGTTTTTTTTCCCCAACTGTACGTACGTAGTAACCTTTAACCATGCACGGATAGATTAAGACTTACAAGTAGAAGAACTTATATGCACAACAATGCAGATTGCAAGGATTAATATATATATACAAATATAAACAGGATGAATCAATCTGCAAATATAGAAGATTAGAGGATCTTCTAATGTGCGCAGAATTTTTTTTTATATATCTTTTAATGTGAAGGCATGTAGCCATGAACAAAGGTGAATGAATGCTGCCACCTAGGCATTGTCCATGGCTTTGAACTAACCAACTGTGTTTCAAAGAAGCAACATAAAGCTCTAAAGTCGCCTACTCGGTTGTTGCACCCTCGCAAATGGTTTAAATGTCACTCCCATGGAAATTATTTCCTTGTTAAAGAGTGACCCTCTGTGGAAAGTTATTGGGTGTCATTATTTCAGATATTCATGGTGTTAGCATAATTTTAGGGATCACAGAATAATCTGTATCAGTCCATGTTATTTTTGTTGATATGCAGGATATTATTTTTCTTTGTTAGCATAATCTTGTTAGAGTGATTTTAAGGATCACATAACAACTTATATCAGTAAGTATTATTTTTTTTTATTAGCATGATCTTATATCAGCCTATATTATTTTTCTTGTGTGGAGTCTGTATACGAGTATATATAATCTTGAGATGTATCGAATATGATGGAATGGAGAAATAAAATTACTTTTCTCTCTCTCTTTTTCTCTTTTTTTTTTCTTCTTTTGTAAATATTTTAACACATGGATGCATTGTAAGTAGACTTTTCCTTCAATAATTAGATCCAATATTGTAATGGGAGACGATTTACACTCAGCTTCCACCAAAACTAGGATTTTCTGGTGGAAATAGACCCAATATATTAACCATAATATTCCAAGCAGTCACAAGATCAACTATCATTATGTTGGCATGCATTCCCTGATATGGAAATAACATTAAGACTAGAATTTATTGAGTTTGTATATAATGCATACTTAAATTAATATTTGGCCTAGTGACAATTAATTGCTTCCTCTTTTTTTTTTCCATTTGAAGATGCACTCCAACGAGACAATAAAATTCATGCATTTGTCATGAGACTACTAACACACGACTGTTTTTTCCATCGCAGTATTATGTTCAATCCCTCATAATCTTTGAGGGATATGATTAGCTAAATGGTCAGATTCCAACAAGTTATGGATTTTAGATCCCAACTATTGATTTGGAGAAGGGTTAATTGGGTGTTTTAGTTGTTCACCAACTTGGCCATTAACAAAAGGAATTGGATTTGGGCTCTTGCATTGTGCCTGGGCCGGCCCAAGGCCAGCTTGGTAGCACTGTTTTGTTTTTTGTTTTTTTGTTTTTGTTTTTATCTTTATATTTTTATGCAAACACACACACACACACAATGGTTGATTTTGCACTCTACTAGTCACTAAGAATATAAAGTTATTAATGGAAAGGATATAAAATTGTCCAATATAGTTTAACGATAACTAATTATGGAAAAATGTCTTTTATATTTGTAAAAATAAAAATAAAGTGGATTTTTCTGTAAAATGTTTTTTTACTAATAGCTAGAACTAGAAAGTCAGAATTATATCCTAATCTACTTCCCATTTCAATTCATTCTTTCCAAATTATAGTATAAACAAAAATAATTTTTGAAGTATATATTTAAACTAGGTGATTCGGTTATGATGATCGGTTGGATCCAAGAGGCACCGGCAGCATAGGTGAGAGTAATTCCTTGCTCCTAGACATTCAGGCTATAGTTAGTGGTGATGTGGCTTTCCAGCCCAAGCATGTTTATAGAGAGAGTAACAAGGCCATGGATTGGGTGGTCTCGTTTGTAGCCGATCACTCTAGGGGCCCTATGTATGAGTTGGGGGGAGAGAGAGTTGCTGAGAGCACTCTGAGACTTGCTGTTTTTTAACTTTTTTGTGAACGTATTCTGTATTCATACTAAAAATATAGGAATCATCTGTTGTAGGTATAATATATGCATATAAACTTGAATCCCTACTTCAACATTGGAGATACTTCTGGAACCCATTATGTATCCAAGAACATCGGATCCACAAATACCGATTTAGTAATCTAATAGTCATTTAATCTCCATGTAATCCTACTAGAGACATCAATCCCATAATGACGGATGGTAAGAGATGATGAGAGCTCCATAGCATTACTTTCCAACAACAAAACATAAAAATTTTACGAAATAAAACCCCTCATCACCATGTAAATCTTCCTTCCAATCACAATTCAGCATCTGAAAAGTATTAAATTACTCCATGGTAGTTCTGAAGTGGACGTTCCTTGTAAGTAAAACTCTCAAATCTACCAACATTGCACAACTCAAAAGGTTTGCTGTTCCGCAGAATTGCACCCAAAGAGAGGCCTCGGTTGATCGACGGCTATGATTACGTGGTCTGGATGCTTGCTGTTCAGGAGAGAACAGCAAACCTGTGACTCTAGGACATGGATCGCCGTCAGATCAAGGACATTTGTTCCCACACAACGTCCAAGGAAGGGCAGTCAATGAGGTGGCGCTGTTGATTGGACGGTTAGATCGGTGAACACGTGGAGGCAACGTCGGGCCTAAGTACGGTCTCTTGTCGCTATTCCCCATGCGCGTATCTGCTATTCCCCCAAATACATGCAAGCTATATATATGGATAAATAAAATCACTCGCATCTATCTCAAACTAATGACCTTGCTCTTAAAAACCCAGTTTAAAAAACATTATTTAGATAATTTTTTTTTAACTTTGTGTAAGTACTTAAAATATATCTATACGCCTGCACGGATCCTTACATGCTTCTCTCGTTTAAGTCCTAGCATCATTGTCAGACCAATAGTCTAGATCTATTTAAATCTAATGATTGACACCTCAATTAGCTCGTGATCGAGCTCTATAAATCTAAGTTGTAGTGTTTTTTAGCCCACATAGACCGTTTTGATATAATTTTGTCACAACTCATGACTTTACTCTAAAAGAATCTAGTTGGAAGATATTATTTGAATCTTTTGGTTCGTCCTGTATAAGCATTCGAGATGTGTGAAATGTATAACTGATGTGGAACCAAAAATGTAACGGCAAGGATTCACTTATAATTAATATCTTAACCACCTCCAAAAGAAACAAAAGTTAATAAGTAGCATTGATGAGACGCTAGCTTGTAACTTAATGCTCTGTCCTTGAATTCGAAGATGCCAAAATAATTCAAAGTTTTCATGTAAGGTTGAATTTGTGATAAGTTGAGACAGATCACTTTCATAGGTTGGATTTGAAACCCAAGGAGGAGTAGATATTACTCAACACATTTATTTCATCTTTTTTTCAACAAAAAATGACTTTTTTAAAATGATAGATTTTTTTTAAAAAAAATAGATATTATCCACTGAGAATCCGAGATCCTGAGAGAGACGAACCAATAATAGTTACAATTTCGAACCTACACCATTGCATTTGCTCACTATTGGACCAAGCAATGACCACTAAAAAGATATGTGGAATTAGCATTTTAGAAAATATCGGTATAATCACAATGCTCTAACTTTCTTCCTCCTAACTTACTTATCCCACTTAATTCAGGAGTAACTTAATCCAACGAAATGGTGATATGTCAGAAGAACAGAGCCAACGTTTTCTATAACAAAGGGCAACTTATAGCCTAATAGTTAGCAGGATTTAGTGAAACTTGAATGCCTATTTACATCATTGTGTTGTATTTATTATTCTGTGGGCTGATTTAAGAATAACACTATCTTCTCATGAAAAAAATAGGTTTTAGATTTGTGATTTATAATATTCCTTACGGGATAAAATTTTCTAGTAGAGAGTTTTATTTTGAAATATGATGAAATTCAAGTGAGAGAAAGTGGAGTTGGAAGAGCTGATACAACTAATCTCAATTTTTATATATAATATAAACTACTAAGGACTCGTTTTCCAGAAAAAAAAGGAGAAAACAAATGTGGTCAGCAAAAAAATAAAAAAATATTTTATTCTTGATTGGAATTTTCGAGAAAAAGAAATAGAAAAGTAACATTTTCACATAAGATTTTTACATTTTATGAAAAAAACTGTGGGACATGCAAAAGTCCAATTTCCACTAGCTAGAAATTAAAAAAAAATTAAGTATCTTTAAATTTTTGAAAGAATGAGGTAAAATATTTTTTTATTAAAAATATAATAGGTATTTTATACAACTTTTTCAGTAAAGTAGATGCTGAGCTGAATATAAAGCATTATGAAATGTGATATTTTTTTTGGATAACTAAATATACAAAAATTATTTTTCAAGCATAATATATTCGTGCATCAGCTTTTTTTTTAAAAAAGATCTTAGTTTTTTTTTCCCAAACCAAATAGTCTTAAAAGATTTACTTTATCCTAAAGGCAATTTCGACAACAAACCTCAAGCAAATAAGAATACTTTCATGCAGGAATCCAAAACTATAGTATCTTTTGGGGGGTGGATGGGGATCCGAGACTTTAATCTCATATAAAAAGAATAGCGAAAAGGATTGTGCTTTATAAGAAGGGGCTACCCCCTTTCCTTTCAGAGGGTCCTTTTAAGAAGGACAAAGCTGTGAAGAGGAAATTGTTGTGTACGAACCGTGCATAGTGTTAAGCACATGCATGCTCTTCCAAAGCGGACAATACCTCTGGTCGGGACGCAGATACTTTTCTGCTCTAACAGATGGTGCTAGAGGAAGGGCCCTCCCGAATCTTTTCCGCATGAATCCTTCCCGTTGGGGGTAGTGTTGGAGGGTGGATGGGGAATCCGGAACTCTAGTCCCACATCGAAAGATTAGCAGAAAGAATTGTGCCTTATAAGGAGAGGCCACCTTCTTTCCTTGGAGAAGGCCCCTTTAAGAAGGACAAAGCCATGAGGAGAAAGTTGTTGTGTACGAACCGCGCATAGTGTTAAGCACGTGCGTGCTCCCCTAAAGCGGTCGGGACGCAATCACTTTTCTGCTCTAACAGATGGCGTTAGAGGAAGGGACCTGCCAAAACTTTCCCGCATAAATCCTTCCCGCTGGGGGGATAGTGTTGGGGGACAGATGGGGGATCCAGAACTTTAGTCCCACATCGAAAAAGTAGCGGAAGGATTGTGCCTTATAAGAAGAGGCCACCCTCTTTCCTTCCAGATGGCCCTTTTAAGAAGGACAAAGCTATGAGAAAAAAATTATCGTGTATGAACCGTGCATAGTATTAAGCACATGCGTACTTCTCAAAAGCGGACAATACATCTAATCAGGATGCAGACACTTTTCCACTGTAACGGTGTCTTCCAAAAGTTTTTAAATGTTAAACTATGCTTGCGACCTCATCTTCGACAACAGTCGCTTTTGTACTCTACTCGCAACAGATTGGCGATAGGTTTCGAACCGGTGGGGCAACGAATGGGTCGATCCATCAATGAAAAGATCCTTTTTTGTTTTTTTTTACTGTTGTTTGCCAACTTTAAGGGCCATTGAAAAGTCCGAATTTTATAATCTCTTAATGATGTGTTATTAGTACTTACTGACTAGAAAAGTCAATGAACCAGACAGAATTAACATATAATTACTTTTTTTAAATATTTCGTACTTGGTGTGATGCAGGTAGAGGCTGTCTAAGGGTGCTGATTGGCTGAGTTGGTAAATTGGCCACTGGATATCAGTGATATAGATTGGAATCACACCCTCACCTAGATTTGGAGCACACATCTGGCTAAGCTCATTATATATATATATATAATATGATTCATTTATGCTGAATATGCTTTGAGTTTGTAAGTTCTAAATAAGAGCAAAAAAAAAACCTTTTTTCCTGAAGCAGATGCAGCGCAACAGACAAAAGCAAAGTTAGTCCGAATTGGCTTACTTTATTATTGTATAAATTAACTTACTTTATTATATATATATTTAGTAACTTTAAAAGATGAAAGTAATTATGTCTTCTAGAAATCGGATGTATCGGAAGCTAGAATTTGAAAGAAAGCTTTGTCATTTGTAATCTCCAATTTTCTACGATAAAATTTTTTATGCCGTTTTGCTCATGCATTATGTAAATATTATGTTTTCTTATTCTTTTTCTTTTTTTCCTGCTTATTGTGTTATTTTCCTCCCAACACCGTTACAAAAAAATATATTTATCTCGCCACCAATTACCCTATGAATCCATGGATCATGACCATGGCCAGTATTTCATAGCATTCGTTCAAGAATTGCCTCCATGAACGCTCAAATACTTGTAAGGATGGTTCTAAATTCAAACTAGTTGAATCAAAGATAGAAGATGAATTTCAGAGACAGACATCGGATACAAAGGGCATAAGATTTTACAAGATCCAGCCATAATATACAATTATATTTACATCAAAGCACCTTCTTGGAGAAAATGGCGCTAAGCTTAAACAGACCAGCATGGCTTCCAACGCGAACGCTTCGAGCGCTCCGGTCGCCGGCGTCCACCCCATCCTTACCCTCCCCACTGCAACTGATCACCTGATTCCGATACCTGATGCATGTGTTCATGTTAAAACTCAGCATTCTAACTCCACCACCACCACCTCCTTTCTTCGCATCGCCGCCATCGCTTCCGTGGGTCTTCTTCTCCGGTTCCGGGGGCCTGCAGTTCCTCCTAAGCTGCCAGATCGGGCTGGTCCCGCCAAGCTGGATGCCACCATTGAATCGGACCCGGCCCGGGTTGGGAGGCCACCTTCCCCTCGAGGAGGAGGACGGGGTGGTGGTGGTGGCGGCCGTGGCGGTGGCAGCCGGCTTCGAGGACTCTCCATGGGAGTTGCTCCGGGAGCAAGGCGCGCTACTGGCCTTGCGCCGGGTCCCCGTAACCTTGGTCCTGTTCCCGGTGCCATTGCCGGCGTTCCCGGCGGAGCGGCTCCTCGAGAAGGGCCAGATGTTGATGTTGAGTTCCGCCGCGTTACCGGCACTAGTGTCTCTTCTCCCCTTATTCCTCACCCTCTCCGCCAACTTTCTCTCCCCCGCCTTCAAGATATCTTTCCATCTCTTGGAGGAGGAGGTGGAAGTAGAGGAGTCTGGGGGAGGTGGTGGTGTCTCGGGCTCGGGTTCGGATGGGAGTTGGGTGGTGGAGTTGGGGTTGGGTTGAGAGAAAGAGAGGAGGTCGAGAGGGAGGAGGACGCCGTCGACGAAGAGTTCGTCGGCGGTGAGAAGGCGAGGCTGGGGGATGGACGGCTCTTTGCCAACCATCCAGAACTCGAACTCCGAGGAGGAGAAGGAGGAGTCGCTGCTGCTCCTTCTTGGGTTCTCGGCCATGGAGGTTGAGGTTGGGATCAGTTTAGATGAACAGGGAAAAAAATGGAGGAAATTAACAGCGGGTCCATCCTTCGACCGTGACATTATGTTTCACGCCCGTACCTGTTTTATAACATCCGGTCCACATAAATTTATATTTTTAACTCAGGATCCTCGGACGACGAAAATACCCTCAATATCCAATCTAATTATAAAAACCAAGTCCATATTCAGATTACGACATAGTTTTAAAACCCCTTTGATCGATGCTCTGGAGCCGGAGGGAAATCTTTTTTTTGGCCTGAGATGGAGGTGTCGTCCAGATGTGTTGTGTTAGTAGCTACTCTGCAGCACCTGTTGCTCTTCATCATCTTTACCACCTTTGGCTCTGTTCAAGCCAATACCCCCTGTTGGGGGTTCCCCGAATTTAGTCCCACATTGACCGTTCAGCGGGAAGGTCTGTGCCTTAAATGTGGGGGCTCAATCACC
>JAOXJJ010057110.1:0-15608 GCA_025769935.1 Phoenix roebelenii | reverse complement strand
GGAAATGCCTCAAAGATAAAATGGAAAGAAAAAAGGCCCCCAGTAAATTTTCCTTAAGCCGGCCCACTACAGGGAAGGCCTCAAAGACAAAATGGCCTTAGGCCCCCAAATACATTGGGCCGCTCCTGGTACCACACCAACTTTAGGGTTCGAAATTTTGTTATGATTCCTACTGTAAGTTGCAGATTTTACATTTTATTTCTTCAAGCCATTCAGAAAAGCCAGGTTATAAATGTATACTTATCTACATGAAGGCATGCATACATTCATATACTCCATAAAAAAAGATCTAAGACATCTTTATGCAGTACATTACCTAACTTAAAAAACTATTTTCTTTAACCATTCAAAATTAGTGATGTACAGTGTTCTTTTGGTATAGTCTGCTGTTGAAGTTGCACATATCCACTTCTACCTAGACAAGCAAGTTCAAGCTAGATCTCTGGTTACCAATATTTTAGAAGCTCGATCTCTAATATTCAGCATAATTTGAAGGAAACTGTATGTTTCATGGTTATACTTTAATGACTCGTGATGTATCTGCAACCTACTAATACTTTTTAGCCAACTTGTCTTTTCTAATATGCAGATTGGATACCCTGTTTATCACTTGGTTGCTCTTTCACATAAATCATATAAGGCCATAGGTTAGAGAAAAAGTTTTTCGTACTATACCAAGAACACCCTTAAGACCTTTATTTCAACCACTGCCTGAGTATATAATTTAGTTGCATGCGGTCATCATATGGCAAAGCAATCCTTTGACTAATTATAAACCTTGATGCACATCACTAGTGTTTGACTCCCTTTTATGCCGGTTTTATGATTGTAAAATTTTAAAAAAGCACCACGTTTCATTACTCAGTATTTTCTTTTTAATACAAAAGGCCCGACGGCTCATCTGTTCTCCTTTAAGATGGATGCTGCTGAATCACCTCTCAATTTTTCAGGTATCATAGCTAGCAGAGATAGGTGCTCTCCTTCGAAGAAAGCTTGTATGAAATGTTTACCTTCCCTGGACAAATAATTTGCTTTGGTATTGCAAAGTCTGCTGTTTGGTAATCTTCACCTCTCTTGAAGCCATTCTAAACCTCTGTAAAGATAGGTGAAGTCGTCTGCTGGTATACTGATCAATCTAAGTCATAAGAATGCTTGAGACATTTAGTATCCTAGAGACCTAATTCCTGCGCAGTTATGACTCCCATGCATGCTGCATGGGCATCAATTTGAGTTATATGATCTTGAAAATAAAGACTCAAATTTACAAGCACCAACATAATAAACTTAATCAGAGGACATATCTGATGCAGTAGAAATGTAATTCTTCCTTATCTGAATCAATTGAGCTGACATAGTTAATCTTCAGAGTAGATTGACAAGATGGAGGCCTGAATGACAGTAGCAAGGTCAATCCTAGAAGTCGAGCTTTACATGCTATTTTGATGTCAAGCTTAGAATGTTGTTCCCCAACCTTGAACATGGGATGACTTGTCTTAAATTAGCAAACCTGACTTGACAAGCCATAATATCTTGGACACAAGCTTTAGTTATTCCTGTGGGCATCACTAGACTATGGCCATGCCCTGCCAGATAGATCCTTCAAGCCCCACATAGTTCTCAGCAAGCTCAGGCTTAAAGCTAGCCCTGCAAGGCCTGTGTGACCAGTTTTTGTTCATTCTGTCAGGTTTGTTTGTTAGTCAACCTGAGGCTTCTCCAAGTTATAGAGTTCCATTGGGATTTTATGATTGACAAAACTTCAGCTGCTAGCTCTGCTAATATGGGTTTGTTTCTAGGGGTGTGAGGCTGATAACCTGCGAACCCAACATAAAACCAACCTGAAATATAGGGTTTGAGTATGATAAATAAACCCAATAAGCTATTGTGTTGGGTTTGGATTCCAAAACTAGTCCTGAAGTCATTGGGTTTGGTTTGGGTTTTGATAGATCTGTACCCAAATACCTGAAGCCCAATCTGATTATATGCATACATACAAATATATGCTCACACATAAAAATATATTAATATGTACATACATGTCTACGTTCATATCAATCAAATTTCCTTTTTAGTTATAAAAGAAAATCAAGTAGAGTAGCAAAACCATAACACATTTTGCTCAACCAAATCCTTATCCATGTCATTTGTGGTTGTTTTTTTACAATCCATTTGTTGTGGTTTAATATTTATACCGAGCTTGGTTATTGTAGGATCTCTTTCATGATTTTGATTGCATGGATTCATAAGTGACGAATGCTTACCCTCTTTTAAATATAATTGTTTATATTTTTGGAATATTTTTCTGTATTCACAGTTCATTATATAGCATTTTGGATGTATTACATAATTGAAAAAAAAAATCTAAAAGATGTAGCTAAATAACATGTTAAATATCTGATTTTCACCTGAAACTTGACCCAATACTAACATTTTTTGGGTCCAATATTGGGTAAAGTGTGCATTTTTATTTGGGTTTGTATCTAACAAATAAATTTCAGATTCAGTTATGGATATGTCTAAACCTGATTAGAACCTGACCCGCTGACACCCTTACCTGTTTCATGCGTAACCAAGATAGAAATAATGAAGTTATTGGCAAATAGATATTAGCCAAGATATAACCAAATCATGAAAGACATAAAATGTAGAACTAGTTAAATCTACAAGAGAAAAGGTTTGGTAGTTTTTGCCAGGCTAGTCTGGGCTCAGGTTGGGCTTTGGCACATGGTGAAAAGTAATTGGCAGTTTCAGCATTTCCTAGCTGGCTTCACCCTGGTCTGTTCCATTGACCTTGGCAGAAATACAACTTCATAGAATTGTATTGAATTTATAAAAAACTCAAGAAATACAACTTCTCACCCTAACCATTGAATTGAGCCGCCTCATCAATCCAGCCCTTGACCTCTGAGCCAATAGAAACTAGTCATCTAACAATCCACGATAGCCATTAGATCTAGGGATACTCTCTCTTTCAATTGATCTCAACTGTGAAACCTCTCATCTTCCTTTATAAATATCCTCTAATTGTCCTCAAAATTCATTTGAGAAATTAGGGATAAACTAGCAAGAATGGGGAAATCTACCAAATTCATTGCACAAAAACCCTAGCCTTAATAAACCCTACCTTCTTTTATCTTCTCTTACCTTCATGGAACCCTAAGCCCTAGATCCTATTGTAACCAAGGAAGAAGTAGATTGAGCTTCTCAAGAGCTTGGGCACCACATCCCCCTTCCGTTCTTTCCTCCTCTTGTATTTCCTTTCTTATTTTATTTGCGTGCACAAAACCCTTGATTAGAATATAGGAGACTCAATTTTCTTTTAGGATCTCCCCATAGATTCCTAGCTCGTTTTAAGCTAGATCGTGATTCCTACAACCCACACAGGGTAGGATTTATTTTGTGGGGCTTGTACTTCTTGATTCTGTAGGATATTTGACTGAGGCATTTGTATATGTAGTTGTTAAAAGTCCATTAGAACTGCTGAAGGTATCTGAGCCATTGATTGTGGATTCTACTAGAATGGTGTCCGGCTAGGCTAAGTGGGTCGGGTCAACTTGCGTTGTTGGCTTAGGATGGCTTGAATGTAATGTGGTTGAGCTTGGATCTTCAAAGTGCGTGATGAGATTTGATCTAGCTGCAGGTATTATAGTTTGTGCCATTAGGATTTTGAACATCGTTTGGAGGAGAGGGTTTTAACTGTGCTGGTGCTCGGATCCATTCATCTTTATCTGGGTACACAGCAAGCTCCTGTGCATATCAGCACTTTCAGAAAAATATGTAAGAATTGTATGGTAGAAAATGTCCATCAAATGCTACATGTCAGGAAATGTACAGCCCTTGTGTAGATGGATTTAGACATCGATATCCTTCATGAAATGGGCTGTAACCAATGAAAAAGAATGGTAGAGATCGAGGCTGAAGCTTTGTTTGACGCATAATCTCTAAGATATGGATAGCATCGGCACCAAAGATTTTCAAAAATGAACAGTCCAGATTCTTTCCAAACAACCTATATAAGGTGCGTCCAGGCGAAGTACTGGTGCAGGAAATTGGTTATGTTGCTGTTGAAAAACTTTCAACCCAATACCTCAACAGCAAATTGGAATGAATGAGCATTTTAAGTCTTATTTCCACAATATGACGATACTTTCTTTCTACAATGCCATTTTGTTCTAGAGTTATGGGGCAAGGCATATGTTGTCTAATTCCACACTGAGCCGAGTGTTAGTGAAAATCAATTTTTGCACATTCACCTCCCTCATCACACTGGAGGACCCTGATGGTCTTTTCACATTGGTTCTAGATCATCCCCTAAAATTGTAGAAAGCAGGTAAAAGAAAAAAAATATCAGATTTCCTTTTGAGAGGATAAAGCCATGTAAACCTGCTGAAGTCGTCACAAAATTAACATAAGATTGAAAAATGTTAAATAGAGCAAAGGACTCCTTAAATTCACCATGAACCTTTTGAAAAGGAACTCTGGTTTTTCATTTTTCTTAAAGAAGGGAAGTTTACAACTTTTGACAACCGATGCACAATCTAGATGGCTATGTCAAAGAAGAAACTTTTATATTATTTTTTGAAGCTAAAGTTTCCAAAATATGAGAAAAGGGATGACCTAATTGCTGATGTCATATTGATTCGCCAGCCTTGCCTGCCTTAATTGCTCCAATGCATGTTTTGCTTGTTCATCCAGTGCATAGAGTTGTCCCTTTTTACTTGCTTTTGCCAGAATTTGTTGTGTTATCAGGTCCTTTATCACAAAACCAGAGGAGGGGAACTCAAAAATCCATGAATTTTTCTTTAGTGAACTGACCAACCGAAATTAACTTCTTTAATTCAGGCACTACCAACACATTCTTCAATTCATTAGATCCTGTAGACACTGTTTCATTATGTGTAGCAGGGAGAGGTGCCATCACTAATAGGAACATTGGAGTTGCATTTCAGAAATGGTATGAAGAATGCATGTCGAATGTCATGTGAGAGCTTGCCCTGGTGTCCACATAAAAGCTTGGATCTCCATAATTAGGCAGACATTGCTGCAAAGGCTCAAGCAAGTCTTCGCTTTGGTATGCATTATCAAATCTGTACCAACACTTCAAACCAGTGTGATCAGCAATTCCACAAATTTGGCAATGAACACCTTGGAGAAATTGTTGGTGCAGCTTGTGATGATGCTTGCCGATTGTTTTGAGAGGTTCCTTGTTGAGGTCGCGGATTGCTATTCATGGAGGAGTTTCTGTTATATCCATCTTCTTGATTGTTGTAGTTCGCGGCTTGGATCCTTGTGAGTCGAAATTACATCATCCGTTGTTCTTGCCATGGCCTCTTCCCCTTTGAGCAACGAAGGCATGATCATTATTTGTTGCCTCTGCTTTTTCTTCATCATCTTGCAAAGCTTGCTGCTGCCCCAAGCCCTGTAAGCCCGTTACAATTATTGACTGAAAGTTAGATATGATTGTTTTGATAGAACTGCCTAGTCGCAGGCCTGGTAACGAGGTCCCAAGCATCTTGCCAGTTGGAAGACTTTGTCTACTTCCTCCATGGGCTGTTGTATAGCTATGAGACTGACATAAGAGTTTGAACTTCCTGACAAACTCATCCAACGGCTGATTTCCCTTCATCATAGCCAGTTGGATCTTTAGCTGCATTTCTTTCTCCTTTGTAGATGTGAGAAACTGTTCCTCCAAGCATCTCCAGATTCGTCATGTAATGCTACATTGGACAGCTAAACCAAGGACTTCCTGTCATGGGTTCTAGGAGCCCACTAGTAAGAATTCAGACATTTTTCATAAAAGATTTCACATTCAAGATTCACTCTCTCGATCCCTCCTTTGATGATGCTTGCAGGTTCATCTTCCTCAATGTGATGAAGAAGTGGTGAGTTATGAAGGAGCAGGTAGAAATGCAATTTTCATAGCAAGAAATTGGAGCGAGAGCTTGACTGATACAAGGCTTGCTATCTGGTGAAAGCTCTGCATCGTCATCTCTGATTTGTTCCTCACCATACTTGAATTTCTACACGTCTCGTTCTGTGATGCAGTGAGCATTCTGTTCTGATATCGCAGAATGCAGAGGCGAGTATTGCAAGGGAGTTTGCACCATCTATTTTCTTAGTGAATCTCTAAACACGTATTCTGTATACATCGGCAATAACTAACAGGCAAAAAGGAATTATACATCATAACACATGATATTCATTGCTATTGACCCGAGTAGGTTAAAAAATGGGAAGAAATACCAATATCTCTTTATGATTAGAAAGTGATCATTAGGGCTCTAGGAGACTTGTTCTAAAGGCAGGGAAAATGATACATCGTATCCCTGCAGCCAGTGAAACTCATCTCGTGGTAAGTGTAAGACATGATACCCAAACCTAAACAACTACATTCTGATTAACTTCTGAAAGCTCTGGAATCCTAAGACTTACTGCACCGTTATCCATCATATTCTCCATGGTTGGATCACTTCCGCACTCCTATGATTGTTGACAGGACAAACACTCCACCCTCAAAAGGAATCCTTTTATCTCGTCCTCATTAGCTCAGCCTTTTCCTCCCGACATCTCTCATCCCTTCCAACTGTTTCAAAGCTCCATCCCACTGTCGACCCCACATGTAATAGAAGGTAGGCATTTCCTTGTATCTGAGCCCGAAAGACTTCAAGGGGACTTGGAGACAAGTTGAGCCTGAACAAGTTTGTGGCCCATCATCTCCCACATCTCCCATACCTCCCACTGTATCAACAGTCACTTTATGAATGCCCAACATATCTTTATCACCTCCAATCATTCCAAAGACATGGGCTGGCATCCGTCATAGTCTCTTTCTTTCTTTCTTTTTCACTTTGTCATTAGTTGTCATCACTGTCTTGCCGTATAGACTCGTTACTCGTCATTGCCATCTTGCTCAAGGCTTGTAAATCCATGGTTCCGCGGTCATCATGGAAGACCAAGGAGTTAGGACATTGTCTACAATTGTCAGCGAAAACCAGAAAGAAAGCCATCCCAGTGAGCCTTGTAGCCATGTAGATCTATATGAGGTAAGAAGATGTATATGAGTTCTCTTTTCTTAATATGGAGATGGCAAAAATGGTGTTTAACCCTCTCAAATCCAATAATTCAGTAGTTTTTTTTTCTTTTTTTGATGAGAATGCAAGACATATAGCAACGTGATGAAATTTTATTTTGGAATTTTGCATGGATGTTTTCTTCCTTCATCACTTATCGTCGTGCATGGTTGTGAAGTTCTGCAATACATAGCGGCTGGTAATCACTGCCTACTATATTCTCAAAGGAATATTGTCACAATCCAAGACCTCATCCAAAAAAACTAGCCGAAAGATATTATTTAGGTTTCTTGGCCCTATAAATATCCAAAATCTATCCAATGCATAGCTGATATGGAACATGAATCTTCACATACTCTCCCATTTAAGTTCTGGCGTCCTTACCAGACTAAAGATTCATAACCATTCAAATCTAATCATAAGCATCACGATCGGCATGTATTGCACTGTCCCTCTAGTCTGCATAGGCCATTGGTCAGACTGCTTTGATACCATTTGTTACAAACTAGGATCTTATCCAAAAAGATTAGCCGGAATGTATTATTTGAATTCCTTGGTTCTATATAAGTATTCAAGATCTATCTACTGCATAGTCGATATGAGACTAAATACACACCCGCACAAATCTTTACTGTTGTATTCCCTTTGAATAAAATTTCAAGGCCGAAATAGCCATAACTACATAAACATAGTTCTTTTCATTGGAGCAGTTGAAGGTTGGTAGTTTGGATCTACTAGAGTGCAGGAAAAATGTTTTTAAAAAATTGCAAGATAGGTTTGATCACTACATCTTAATTTTTGGAATGTGAAGCTAGGCATTGAAAATTAAATTTGTGCCCGACATGCAGTTGGCGACATGAAAGAAGAATTTAATTTAAATTCTTATTTTTCTCTAAAAAGTTCAAATTTTATTTGATTTTAACTTATAGATTTTGAAACAGATCTTATGTACAAATGGACTGCAAAGGCATTCCTAGGAAAGCATTTGATTGTCATCAGCCTTGCCCTTAAACACATCCTCATCTGTGTAGTGCGTCACTTTTCCTCCCCATTAAAGTCTGGGGGATGATGCCATATACGGGCAGATGGGATGGTTTTGGAGGGGAAAAGTGGTCAGCAGGTTGATGCTTCACATAAAAATTTCCTGGAGCCATCCACATTTTAGATTTTTGTGCATCTTAAGCATATCTAATTGTTATTATTTTCTGGAGTTTCTGTTTAAGTCAATGAAGCCCTCCTTTTTCTTGTTTTTTTCCTATTGAAGTGAAAAGCAGGCTTAAATTGGTTTCCTAGAAATTTCGTGATGGAAATTGACTAAGATTTTGGACTTTGTTTCTGAACTTTCATAATTAGAAAAAGGATATGGCCTCTGGATGTTGGTATTTTTTGTGTAATATTATTGCAAGCTACATTAAGGGCATGCATATTGGGTTTCTTTCACGCTTTATATACTATTCATATTAATTACCTGCTTTCACTAAATGATCCATTTATAGTTTATGTATTTATTTTTTTAAGTTTCAATACTGGAGCGTATAATAGGTGCTAAACTCTAACTTTTAAAGAGAGAACATGTTTTAACTTTTCTTTACTAAGTTCAGGACTTCTACGGCAAGGGATGGCACTCACACATTGGCTCATTAGGTTGAAGCATTTAAAAGAGAGTAAAGCATTCCAGATACAAAATAATTAAAGGACAAAATGAAATTATAATGAAAATATTGAAGCAATTAGTAGTGAAGTTCTTATTTTTCTTGGTTGTGTTATGAGAATGAATGAGCCAAAGGCATTTTTTAATGCATGAACTAAATGTCATTGAATATCGTGTATGCTACCCCCGAACTCCATTATCATATCCACGATTAGAGTGACATATTTTGCAATTGAGTTAAAATGTTAAATAGCATGCATGTCTTTCCACAAAAGGATAGCAAGTCTTGAAGGGCCTTGGAGAAAAATAATTATAAGATTCGACCGTAATCTTTATTGCTAGGGAAGTGTCTAACTAAAGCTAGCATGTTACTTACACGAGGCTCGTGTTTTGTTGATCTTGCTGCTATCCCTGTTTCTTCCATTATTATTTGTTATTGGTTAGGGTTACTACAAACCTAGCTACTCCGACTCATTGGTAGTGCAAATAATCCTGTGATCATCATTCCACTTGAGGTTCATATTGACAACCATCCGTTTTCCCCCTTTTCTGCATGACGGCTTGGGATTAATTTAAGAAACTAAACATCCAATCTTTGCACACCATCAAGCATATAGGAACCATGAAGGAATCTAAACTGTAGTTAATTATGTAAAACATTCACATGTTAAATACTTGGCACAGATCTGAAGCTGACAGATTTGCCCTTGAGCTCAAAATAGCATTGTTAGAGGTGAAGCTAACAAGAGGGATTGAAATATCATTCTATGAGGAGTTGATTCACTATCCCAGATGCTAACATACTAAGATTGTAATCATGAAAGAAGTTCTAATCTAGATGTACTGAAACAATTTTGCATAACTAAAAATGATATTATCATGAAACAAGAGTAATAGGTTAGGCAAATACAGGTGAAAAAGGCGATTCTAGACTACCATCATCATTATGATGAGAAGTATAGAAAGAAGAAAGAGTGAAGACTTGCAATTTCATTTCTAGACTTAACAATTATACCTATGAAGCACAAGTTAATAACAAATAATTCATAATAAGTTCATGTCGAGGGCTCCTTTAGGATACTTAGCATCACATACTCTTTGCACTCACCATGTAGAACTAAAATGGAACAAGTCCTTAGCATCCATATGATACCAAATGCGACTGAAATTATAACAACTCAGGACCTCATCCAAAAAGGTTACATAGAAGTTGTTATTTAGATTTCTTAGTTTTATATAAGGATTCAAGATTTTTCTAGTATGCAACCACACAGACCCTCGCATACTTCTCTCATTTAAATTTTGGCATACTTACCAAATTAAGAATCCAAATTTAATCAAATTCAGTTACAAATATGATGGTCAAAATATAGGCAAACTCAAAAGTGTCCATGCTATAGAGTCTCTTAGTCTATAAAATTCATGAGCGGGATCTGCTTTAATAATATTCGTAGAACACAAAACATCATTCGAAAAACTAGCTATAAATATTATTTGGATTTTTTGATCCTGAATTTCAGATTTCTCCGGTATATAATTAATGTTGGACTAAACATATTCCTACAAATATCCTCATAGATATTTGGTTTGAGATCTCAGCTATATGGTTGATGTAGACACGGTTGATGTGATATTGCAATTACATATTATGGTGACGGTACAGAGGTTATAGTGAGTCATAAACAGAACGAAACAACTTCCTTTAAAACCTAATGTGAAGAATGTGGACATCAATGAATTAGGAGGAGCATGCATGGTGTACCCTACTTCCCTATATGCATCATTGCTAGTTATATGTTTAGTCTTTGATTGTTGAAAGAAAATATTCAAATAGAACTATAAGTGGGCAAATTGTTGATCCATGTAATTTTATTTCTCTCCTTAGATTCTGTTGTTTAGAATCTCAAAGAAACTAATTATATTCTCCAAGTAGAGGCTCAGCAGATGCTTGCCTTTATGGAAGAGTGATCTGGCCACTCTGATGGGGATGGGGTTGTATCTTTCATGCGAAAGAAGGATTCACCTTCCTCATGCAAATCCACTGTTGGATCAATCACCGATTGCTTTAATAACTGAGGAGATGGATGGATGATGGAGTTCGGAGTGCTTTGAGATCTGTGCATTGGGTGATCCAACAGTGGATTCGCATTAAGGAAGGTGAATCCTTCTTTGCGTGAAAGATGCAACCCCTATCCGCTCTGATGGGTCAAGCTAGTCAATAAACTTATGTTACACCGGAAACTTTTTTTTTTTTTTTTGAATGGAGGTTAAAATTTTTAACTGAGGTTTGGAAAGTTTGATAGTGACAGTGATATAGAGTCATTTATTAAGGTGTTTGTGATATCACTTGGATGACAGGGTACATGGATTCCCTGACAAGTGGTGCTCAGTTTGCAACCTTATCAAGACCTAGGCAAAATTGATATTTTCTGTCTGCAGAAAGATCAAATTGAAGGTGATAGGTGTCTTGACTCTGAAAGAAACATGAGATTTAGAGGTTCTCCGACATGCGGCATTTGAAATCCAGGTCTGGGAATTCCAAACCCCTGACAGCTCCAAGGTGTGATACATCAGTGGGGACTCGCACAACAATTCTCATCCTCTCTCAGAAGCAGTTAACATGAAGCTGATGTTTATTTCCAGTTCAAGGCTGCCCCACCGTCTTTCGTTTCGGTGGTGATTATATACTCATGCACCAAGCTTAACCTTGTTAATTGCAACCAAAATGAGGTGCGAGTTTCTGAAAACACTTAAGGACAAGGGCCTTATTTCATTTCATTTCATTTTTTTTTTTTTAATCTTTTAGAATACCAGCAGGAGCGCAGCCTTTGTAGTTTGAATTCAGTAAACTCTCAACAGTGCAAGAGCTGTGAAAGGTGCCAAGCAACGGCCAATGTTCCATTCTCGAGACAAATGTCATTCCAGTGGCCATAATCATAACAAAGAACCGATATATCATAACTAAGAAACTCAATGATAAGTTCAATATATAACCAAGAAAATTGCCATTCCATGGACTGTAATATTGTCACATTGGCACACCGTGAGTATCAGACAGACAATGAAAAATAGTTCATAAACATCCGAGGATCATTTTGGTGACTCGGAGCACTGTGCCTGTGAAAATTTTGAATTCGTGCCAGAATGGGCATGTATATGCACACGGGAATTCAGTTTAAATATCGAGAATTAATCCTTTTTGGTCAAGTCTGTCAAGTAGTGTCGGTGTATCTTTCCTTTAAGCCAATATAGTTTAGCATTAGCATCTGTTGAAAATAAAAATTGAGACAATTAAACTCTCTTGCCTAAGCTTTTGCAGAAAACAAAGTGTATTTTAGACAAAGAAGGTAGGAATTCTTATTAGATTTAATTATATATTATCCTAGACAAGAATACAACGCGGAGCCTCCTTTGTGCTTGTTGAATCCCCGTCACTGGCCAATATATATGGGCTGTGTCCGGGGAGAAGGACTGTGGACCACTGGACTCTGATCAATAAGAATCTGGACATCCATATCAATTGAATCATAACCGACCTGGAAGCAGGGTTGCTAATTGTCAGAATTTTATCCTGAAATGACAGCAAGGAGGTGGAAGTATTTCTTAAAGACGCGATTGAGAGACGGCTGGACTAATTAGCAGGTGAGTGTCATACAATGTCTATTACCTATAACAGTTCTCCAGCATAGCTTTTAAAATGTTCTTAAAGAAGCCTCATCTTATCACCGATAGCAGTGCCCTTAGAAGGAACCTTGTCATATATGTTGTCAAAGAGAATCGGATACCAAATAAAGGGTTAAAAATCTCAGAAAAAAAGGCTCCGAGCAAAGAGAGAAGGAAGAAAAGGAAGAGTGGAGATAAAGGAGAAAGGAAATGGGAACAGTAGACTAATAAGTAGTTTCAAAGATATATTTGTCCATAACAACACGTCTGGAATAAAAGGCAGCATACCGACCTTTTCCACAGGCGTTCTCGACAGAATACCGCCTCCCTTTACTCGACATTGAAACCAAGAAGAGAGAAAAAGAAACGAAGAGAAACCCTAGAAATATAGGCTGTTGACAGTTCCTCTGGGCATAAGAAAGCTGGGAAAGAAAGAGGAACAACTAGCAGCAGTAGCAGCACTAGCCAACGAAAACCCTAGAACCAGCCAGCCAGCGTCCTTGCCGCCTAGAACGGAGTGATCCCCATGTTCGCTGCAGCGGCTGCGTAGAAGCCGTCCTTGAGAAGAACGTCCTCTCCCTCCTATATATATTAAAAGAAGAAGAGAATTATCCAATCAAAACCCTAAAAGGAAACCCGTGAAGGAGGGAAACAGGCCGCAGAGGAGGCCAACAGAGGCTAAGCTTAGACAACTACTTTAGTTTTTATGTACATAAGGAGGCGGGTTTCTTCTTAATTTGCTCTACCTGCTGGCGGACGCTGTTCTTCCTCAGGCCCTGATCGGGCATCAGGCCAAAATGGATGTGGGGGAAGTGGGCCCACTAAAAATAAGGGAGAAAAAACGTTATTATGTTAATAAATGGAAACCCTAAAAAGAATGAGAGAGTTGGCCCGGAAAGAGGCCTCGAAGTAGGGCAGTAAACAGAGGGAAACCAGTCTCGAACTCTTACGTTCTTAGCTGCGGCGCTGAAAGCCTCTCTGTGGGTGATGTCCGGATTCCCAGCCTTGATGCGTTGGATTTCGTCCCTAATATAACCAGAAAAAGAAAAGAAAAGAAAACTTCTTAGCAGCAATTACTGAAAGAGATGGAGGAGAAATAATGAAGAGCTCCTTTTCTACTTCTTTCTTCCTCTCTTTGGTGTTAGGAAATCGAACTTGGGACTTCTACTTACTTAATAAATCTGTTGTATGCCGATGGAACTCTCTGCCTCTTCTCTGGAGCTGCACCGACAGCACAAAAACAACCAAAAACACTAGTTAATCTTTTGCTTAGCCTTTCGCGAAGAAGAAAAAGACTAGCTAGTAGAGGGATAGAAGGGAGCAAGTTACTAATCAGAAGATCCGGAACTATCTTTGAGTTCTTTGTTAAATTAAGCAATTGCATAGTATGTTAGACATGATAACGCTTCCAGACCGAAAAAGGAGAAGAGAGGAGGGAAGACCTACTATAGCTACAGGATGTCAGGAGAAACAAGGTGGTAGCTTGGAGTTTAATGCAGCGAATGGCATTGTTCCTGTGGAGCAGACCAGAAGACAACAAGCAATGTTCACATGGAAGCCTTTTCAGGCATGATATTCCACATTTTCTTGATAGGTTGGTGGTGGATCGTGAAAATGAAGTATAAAGGATCTCACTGAAAAGACATTTGGTGCAACTGTTTACATTATTTTATCTTCACCTTCATCAGTTTTATATTTCAGGGAAAAGAGGAATGTTTGATAACAACAGTATAAAACTACAAAAAGGAAAGACCATTAAGGAATCAGAGAGGGAGAAGAGGGAAAAAGAAAAGAAGAAGAAGGCAAGAAGAATATACTCACGTCTGTTGACAACTGGGTTCTGGGGGAGCTCTTCTTCGGTTCCCTTGGCAGGCGCCATCGTGTTGTGGTTGTGGTTGTGGTTGGCGCCGTTGCTGTTATTGCTGTTGAGACTGGGCTGATCCATCAGCAGGCTCGGCGGGGGGCACGGGATCTCATCCTAACCGTTAGACCATAGATAAAAGAACAAGAATCACCAGAAATAACCAACAAATAAAAGAAGAATAAGAAGAGGAGGAGGAGGAGGAAGAAGAGGAAGAAGAAAGAAGAAAAAGAAGAAGAAGAAGAAGAAAGAAGAAGAAGAAGAAGAAGAAGAAGAAAGAAGAAGAAGATGATGAAGAAGAAGAAGAAGAAGAAGAAAACGAAGAAGCGATAACATGCACCGAGTTAGAAGAAAGTTAAAAAGAAGAAGCTAGTGAAATATAAGTAAAGAAGAAGAGATCCAAGAGCTCAAAGTGGGTACCAAGAGGTTGTGGTGTGAGGGAGCCAGGAAGGGGTGTCCGAGGCCGAGCTGGTTGGCGGCAGGGAGGAGCAGTCCCCGCATGTTGACGGAGAGAAGGTTGGTGCAGTGGCCGCACCTCACCGTCACTGTTTTGAACAAACTGCTACACGGAACACTCACCTGCCACTCCATAGTGTGAGAAAGCAAATAGAAGAGAAAAACCGACCAACGCCAAATTGGGCAAGTCATATGAGGCTTGAAAGATGACCGAAAGAGAAACAAACTAAAGGAAGAACAGGAAATGAAGAATACATTAAGGGAGTAGAGAAAGAGACAGAGGAGGAGGACAAGAAGAGGAGGGGGAAAGGGAGAGAATAATGGTATATACCGCGAGGACGGTGTCACAAAAGTTGCAGTGGACGTAGCAGAGCTGCTCGGAGGGGGGTGGGGAGAGCTGGTCCAGAGAAAAGGCGGCTGAGGAGGATGACATGCTGCTTCCTCTCTTCTGCTGCTGCGCTGCTCCTGATTTGATTGACCAGCCGAAGGAGATTTCTGGGGGGGTGGGAATTTCTTTCTTTTCACCTCCTCCCCTTGATGTGATGATATGATTTGATTTGATGGCTCGATTTGATGCTTTGAGTGACCGCTGGTCCAATAACCTCGGATCTGTTGTTTTGATTTGATAATAGGTAGGATGGGGAGAAGGATAGAGAGAGAAAGAGAGAGAGAGAGGAAGAGAATGAACGGAAAGATGGTGGAAAGAGAGAAGAAAGGAGGAAAGGGAGAGCAAGAAAGAAGTCTTAGTTGGATGGGTGAATGGCTCAGATAGAGGATGAGAAACGGAGAGATATAGGCTAAGCCAACTCGCACCCCCAAGTCTCTCTCTCTCCATCTCTCTCTCTCTCTCTCTCTCTCTCTCTCTCTCTCTCTCTCTCTCTCTGCTTGCCCCCTCTTTTATAACACAGAA
>JAOXJJ010057109.1:0-15630 GCA_025769935.1 Phoenix roebelenii | reverse complement strand
CTTTCCATGTCAATTTTTCTTCAAACTTTTATTTCCTGCATCAGATCAGGCATATCAGATCTCTGTTCCTCTACGGCATCAGATCTTATGTCTTGCACTAGTACCCTTCCACTTGACAACATAGTCTTCTACATCCTTCTTTCAATCTTTGATCCTATAAGCCCAAATACCCTTAAAGTAAACTACTTTGTCCATTTTAACCATCTCTTCCCAGAACTACCCACCTACACAACTTAGGCCAGCAAGTCAACATTCCTATGATCGATACTGTCATTCTACTAACAAAAGCCATTCATTACCATAAGTAACACTGTAAACCATGGGATCATATTTTTAATGCTAGCAACGAGTTTTATATAAATGATAAAATGAACATAGCTTTGTATTGGAGTTAAATCCAACAATTAAACAAGAAATAAATAAATAAGTTGTCTTACCATGTCACTGTAGTTGGCTTTTCTTGTTTCCTCATCCCCTCCAAAATAGACATGATAGTTCTCATACCTAGGAAAAGAAAAATTATACACAATTAAAGAAAAATACCAGTTTACAGATAATTGCGCTCAGAAAGACCTACATCGTGAACAAAATGTTGTAAACTCCAGGAAGAAACTTCAATAATCCATCTTTTGTTCACATCATTTTGTTTGTGGATTGTCAAATCAGTAACGGCAGCCACAAGGTTATTTTGTTAAAATTATGTGGACAGCAATGATTCAAGCTTGTAAAGTTGAGGAATGCAAAGACACCACTAGCAGATTGGAAGGGCATGTAGAATGTGATTATTGTTTCACTTGTCAAACTACATTATTGTCTGATAAGCCTAAAAGAAAGAAAATTTAGGCCAGATGCTTCATAAGAAGTCTCTGGAACGTCAAAAGGTGGAGCAAAGAGGAAGCACTAACTGGAAGATTCTGCATGGACACATGTTATAGGCCAAATAGCAAGCGTCATTATCACAAACTATTATTCACAAAAGCTGCATTAATCCTTGCGAATAATTAAAGAAAGGTAATTATTGTGCAATAGACCACATAAAAAAGAGGGTGATCTGCACGACATAAGGAAAATTTAACTGAATCCTTGCAAAATTCATCTGAAGGATCTATTAGAAAAATGGGGAAAACCCCAGAAATTTCACTAGATCATTACTTGGACACAATATTAATTTATTAAGTAGAATAAGAACTTTTGCAGCAGCAGGCTGCGTGTTAGTACTCAATCAAGTGATAAAAGGCAATGATCCAAATGAAAAAACAGAACTTTTGAAAGATATCCTGCCATCAATAGTCATCATTTACCCTGAAATCTGAATGTTGCAGCTGTTGATAAACGTTTAATCTTTCAAACCATTGTTAGCAAAGATCAGCAGAGCTTTTTCTTATGTTTAAACTAGGAAATATTGAAGCTTTAAATCTCGATGCATCTGACAATCTTCAAAATCTTCGTATTGTTTCATCAACTAAAAATCATCTCCACTTTCCATCTTTTATTGCGTTACTATTATACATATTTTTCCTTTTTCCTTCAACACAGTAGATAAATGTGATCCGTTGTCAAAACTTATGTGGTACAATATGCTCATAACGATAAGATAAAAATGATTCATTCCATAACAACATAATGCGAGACGGAATAATTTGGTGATTGAAGCACATGTTTCTATCAAGAAAAGTCCATGGCATTATCACATGGATCAATCATACTCATAACTATCTATGTCCAGCACTATTGAAATATAATGGAAGAAAAACAGAGGGCAAGGCGAGAAACATACTGCTCCACTGCCGATTTAACTTCCTTCTTGTCGATCCTTCCTCCCACACCAAAAGCAAGATCCAGAGCTCCTGACTTCGACATCACTGGATCCCAGAAACACTAAAAAAAAAATTACAAGCACCAGATCAATTTTTTTTAAAAAAAAAAACTTAATTAAAGTTCATCCACTTTTCCAAAGTTGAAACAAAAAAAAAGATACAAGAAGAATAAAGGAAAAAGGAAAAAAGCAGAGAAACCGCATAAAGAACAATATAAGATGCTAGCAATGAATCCAAGTGACAGAAATTATTCTTGATTTTTTTTATTTTCTTCTCTATAACGAGAGAAAGCGAGGAGATTAAAAAAAAAAAAGAGAAAGGGAAAAAAATAGTCACATCAAAAAGCAACTGCATTTGAAAAAGAAAAGTAGATGATGTTGAACATAGAGGCAAATATTTTTAGAGTTTCGCTAAAAAGACAAAATCGAACGAAAAAAGGGACATGGAAAAAAAATGAATACCCAGATCTAAAAACCAAACCCATATTTTCGCAAGAAAAAGCAAATAGGAGGAAAAAGGAAGACGAAACAAAAGATAAACAGCCAGACATCAAACCCAAGCCAACCACATACTAGGATTTTAATTTTAAAAAAGAAAAAAATGAAAGAAGAAACAAAAAAATCAACAAAATTCACGAATATTACATTCTCTCGATTCTTTCAAAAAGAAAAGGAAAAAAGAAAACTACGACGCATACCGCATTCCGCCTAAATCGAAAAAATCCGCAAAAAAACGACGAAATAATAGTAGACAAAGCTTTTCTTTATATATATAAAAAAAAAAACAGAAAGATCAAGAACTAGGAGACTTGAGAAGAGATAACGGTCTTAAAAAGATCAGATCGGTGAGCAAATGGGCGAAGACGAGGCCTTACGATTTTTATCGCGTGCAAGACGGGACGATGGAATGTAAGAGGGCAAGAAAATAAAAATATCAGAGGAAAGGTGAAGATTTAAACCCAGCCAGGCTTTCTATTTATAGAGAGAGAAGAGAGAGGGTTCGAACGCAACTGGAGAGAGAGAGAGAGGAGAAGGGATGGGGAGAAGAGCACCGGCTGAAGCCAGCCTGTTTATTCCTGCGAGGCTCCGTCAAGCACCAATCCGCAGTCTGCCACGTCAGCACCAATCCCACCGCTCCTCCGCCGTGTCGGGCCCATCTGCGCTGGAAAGTGCAAGGGCATCCGCTGTTTGGTGCCTCACAGCCACGCTCCCAGGCCGTCCTGCAAGGGGCCCTGAGGCCTGAGGATGTCAACAACTTCGAATCACTCCCTGTCCCCGTTACACCGAGATACCTACAAATTCGAATCACTCCCTGATCCGCTGTTTGGTGCCTCACAGCCACGCTCCCAGGCCGTTCTGCAAGGGGCCTGAGGATGTCTACAAATTCGAATCACCCCCTGATCCCGTTGCGCCGACCGCAACAAAACCGTCCCTGTCGTTAATACAACATGGAACCATAATTAACAATGGAAAAATAATGATGCTACTAATCCATGATAATATTAGTAAAAAATTACTTATAATCCTGCGCAGATATTTAATTTTTTTAAAAAATGAATTATGTAAATGCAAGATAATTATGTAAATGATATAATGCCTATGTTTTAAATATATGTAATATATAATTTTAATTTATTTTTATGGAAATTATGGTGCGGATCATTTTTGGGTCTTCTCCTGCATTTCATAACAATTTTGCTTGGCCTACGGAAAAGATTCAGTCCACTAGAATGAATGTGGCCCACCACTAGAAGTAGAAGGAAACGTAGCGCCTCTATGTCACCATATGTGATTGCGGACACCTGTCTCCATGTAGGGGCAACAGAGAACCAAATATACAAGCGCACACGTACTAATTGGCCAAGTTATCGTGCATAGTTTGCCCCATAAAATACTATTATCATCGTAAAAAATGAATGACTTTTCATAATCGTCCATCTCTCTCACTTGATGATAGACATCAAGCATTGTATAGTATTCTACAGTGACATCAAACCATCCATGCCCATAAAGAATGATTTTGGATATTAGCAAGATGGTAATCTGAACCTTATGTGATGTGTGATTTTTATTATATTTTTAATAAAAATTAGATTTTTAATACTTCTTTGATGCTAAAAGATTTTTTTTAAAAAAAAATAAAAATATTTTAATTTTTTGCTTACGAAAAAGTAATTTTTCTATGTTTTTCATGGAAATTTTTTTTTCATGAAACGTGGAAATCATATTCCTACGACGATACAATTTTTCCGTCTCTCTTTTTTAACAATTTCAACCGAAAAAAAGACATTTTTTACTTTTTCGTTGATTATACTTTCTCTTCGTCTTTTTTCGCTAACCAAAAGAGATTTATAAGTAGGTGAGAAGAGGGATGAGTAATGACTTTTAAGAAGATGACTCGTATTGCTCTCTTGGAGTAGTTGGATATATCTCTAAGAAGGTAAGAGAAGGATGGCGAATAATTTTTGAGAAGATGGTAACACGAACCAAACACATGCATCCAGGCAGATCCCAGCGGACACACCATCTAATGAATCTTTCTTTGACTACATAATAGTTTTGACACCATGCCCTTTATCTATTTTACACGAATTAGAATAACACACGCGCAAGCTCATCAACTAATTAGCCCGGTAACGGAGCATCGTGATTTGTGCCCAATACATGATGTCTTCTTGTGAAGGTGCCTGTGGTGACACATAAAATGGCTTCAAGCTCAGGTCCGTCCAAGATATTAAATGGTGAAAACGTCCTCGTTTATGGTCCCCGTTGCCCAATGGTTGGCTCTCCATGCGGATACTGGACGGTGAATCAGTGAATGTTGGGTCCTACATACGTGCATCAAACTAAGGTTGCCTAAAGGGAGGAATAAACAGCTGAGAATGACGAGCAATTGGTTTGGAAGTATAGTTCTATATCGAACTTCGATAATTCTAGGAATTAACTATTCCAGGCTGCCAAAAACCGAAGACTAGGTTGGACCTGCACACATAACGCTACTGCGCATGGGATGCACGCCACCGTTCATCACATGGCACCACCAGTACTGGTGCATGTTATCTTACGCATCATAACGTGCCATGGATTAATGCGTCTACAGTATTACATTAATTTTAGGATTGGTAAAATATGATTCCATCTGTGTCCGATCCGCCATAAACAAATATGTATTTGGCTTAAACAGATTCGGATTGTAAACAGGTTGATCCGATTAATCTATTTAATATTTGGGTCAGATTTAAATTTTAGCCGCCTAATATGTTTAACTCGTTTAATTATCGGGTCATATCGAAAAATTAAATAACTCATTTATATAGTATTTAAATGGTGGGGGTTGGGCGCTTGGTTCGGACCTCTTGCCTCTTGCCTCTCGGTTACGTCTCCTGCTCTTCTGAATCTCAACTTCCAACTCTGAAATAAAAGTAAAATAGTTGAAGCATATTAATAATTTTTTTTTAAAAAAAATATGAAAGCTACTAAACAAGGTTAAAAGGCGATGTGACTAGAATTTGCCAATCAGAAGATGTGCATGTCTAGCTAAATTAACGACCAGTCAAATCTCCAAACAATCAGTGTGCTTCGTTACGGTTCTGCACGATCTCAACGTGTACAAAAACGAATATCATAATTGTCCCGATCAGCAAATAAGAAGAGCGCCCAATCACAACGCCCTGAAAAGGGATATTATAACTACCCCAATCAGCAAATAAGAAAAAAGCTTAATTGCTTGTCAACAAATCACACGATCCTAACCACGCAAATTCTCACCCTCTCCTCTATAAATATGAGGCATGGAGACTCTCTAGGTATGATGAGAAACCTCAACACTATATTCCCGCACTTCTATCTCTCTTTCATCCATCATGCGACTCTGCCCGACCTAAGCATCGGAGGAGCTCCAAGTGGATACATTTTGATGACCCCGGATCGTTTTCTGCAATTGCAAATCAGATCCAACACTGTGCAACGCTTCTCCAACCCAACCAAGAAAAGCAACCTCAACCATCATCTCGTCCCCTCGTCAGGTCGAATTTTGAGCAGCAAAAGGAATTTTGGGCGACATATAATAGGGCCTCCCAAGAGGAGAAAATGTTATATGCTGACCATACTCTCTTTTTCTTTATTGCAAATCCTCTGCAATCTTAATTGCAGAAAATTAGTATAACAAGATATATGACAAAAAGAAGCAATATTTGGAGTTGAAGCAAATTAGTATGCTTTTTTTTTATTGCAAATCCTCTGCAATCTTAATTGCAGAACATAAGGATAACAAGACAAATGGCAGAAAGAAGCAATAAAAGTCCTTAGCGATAAGTTACCAAGCAACTACGCTAAGAGTTATTGACATCTTTCAAATTACGAAGCCTGATCATTTTGAATGAAAAAAAATGTCTCTCTCCATTCTTCATTTTTTTCCTTTTTCCCACTAAAATTCACCAAGAACTCAGGTTGTACGAAACACTGGGTTATATATAAACCAGCAGCCACCTTATTTTAGCAAGGTGGTTCGTTAGCTTAACGAGCACCATCTAAAAAACAAAGAACACCAAATCGAAACAAGTTTGTGAGGGAAATGAAAACAATAAAGCACTACCAACGAAGAAATTAAGCATGCACGGAAGAAGAAGAGTCTGGCTTTGCCGAACTTCCTCACATGCATCCAGCTGGTGGAATCACAAGGTTCATTGGTTTAAGATATGTACGGAGCAAGGTGGCTTAAAAATGGGATCTTGTTGCTTTGTTACATTCTATGGGGGCTGGCTGGGTGGAAGAGAGGAGGAAAGGACGACACCAAGGCAAACCAACTAAAGCTACCTCATGAAGGGAGAAGGAGGGCTAAAGGCATGGGCTTCATCATTAGAGATCAGGAAGCTAGGCTGATAGCAGTTGGAGGTTGGAGAATATCCGATACTTTGATTCTTGGTGCCGAGATCAGAGCAGCATGGAAGAAAGTCACCTACACGAGGTGGGATACTAGAGGTGGACTTTATCCTTCTCGAGGATAACTCGGCCATAGTGGTTATGAAACCGGGGCCGGAGTCGTGTGCTGGCTTCAGACCGATGCTACGCGACATCCGCAGACTCTTCGTTGAATCTAATCTCTATGGGGCCATACATGTCTGTAGGAAAGCGAATAGCGCGGCTGGCCGGGTGGCTTCATTCGCAGCCCATCACACTGGAGGCTTCATCTGGGCTAACCATGTAGCGGTGCCTCATGCTTTAGGTTATCTTTTTTCTTCTAATTTAGCTGACTGCTTCTATATCTGACATGGCGAGCTATCGTTGTACCAAAAAGAAAAAAAAAAAAAAGAAGAAGAGGGAGAATAAAGGACTGATAGCGAGGCAAAGCAATCAGCTAGCCATTGGCCTCTAGAAAAAAAAGGCACATGCACCCATGTCTCACCCGGCGGTGCAACGAGTGCAGATCTGTCCTACATGTAGAAAGAGAACAAAACCTAAGTATAGAAATCCAAGGGGACGGAAACAGACACGTAGTTTGGGGTCCCTAGCCGATGCATTACCTAACGCAGACCGGCAGGCACGTGGAAAGAAGGCCCATGCAGCAACTGGCCACGGTGTGCTTATGGATAGAGGTGAAGGATTTTGAGCTCTAGTAGCTGACCTTTTGCTCCCATTGGGGATCTAATTCTACATGAAATTATTGGATAGGCATGGCTTGCCAGCTCGGCAGTAGATTGGGCCAATAGCAGCCAGCCATGTGCAACATGTCTCGCTGCCTTATTTCTGCTTCCCCAATATAGAAAAAAATGCAACCATGGAATCAGAAAATAAAGTATTGAAAATTTTTGAAAAAATATTTATCCGTGATATACATAGAATAGATCCAATCTGCAGCGCTATTAGCCTCTTTATAAATACGTGTAATTTCAAAAGATTATAGAGATGCCCTAATTTTACATCGGTTCGTTGAAGTGGATGAGAACCAATATGTGAAGGTGCATGCTTTTAGGATTGGTGCTCTGAAAACTCCAAAGGAATACTCTTATCACTTCTTCCCTCTATCTCCTATCTTCTATTGAAAAGCATGTGCATCACATATATTAGATGCCAGCAATTTTTATGGCTGAAAAGATGATCGATTGGAGAATTTTTAACATCACTGAAATATGTAGAGATACCAATATATCAGGTGATACAATAATGATGGGACATTCTATACTTCATAAATATGATTGTTCGTATTTTAGCTCCATTTTCCATCTCTCTCATGATTATTATGTATTTTCAAAATATATTTTCATTTTAATGTCCCATAAGAAATCTTTGTGAGAAGTTTTCTATTCTCTTTACCGTCATAGGCTGGCCGGCCTATAGCTTTCTTTGCTCAATCGTATCCATGTGTGGGCTAGTTCGCTCCCTCCTTGTATTTAATATGATACAAATTTTCACCCACCAACGCAATTTAAAAGTTACGCATCACTAATATAACTTTTTTTGGGTAAATTTTGTGTGTTATTGCAATATGGATTGGCTTTTGGGCCCCAAATTCTAATCGTGTTTACTTTGGAGAACCATTAACAATCGAGTTAAAGCCATACTTAGTTTGTAATACCTATGGAGATGGTATGCTAGAGAATTTTTAAGTTCTAACATGATTAACAAATCCGTTATTCTGTATTTAATCAATGGAGATATTCAAATACATAGAAATGAGATAATCTATATATATATATTTCAAACTTTAGTGACAATTTTAGACCATACAAGAGACTACAAAAATCCTAGCCATCATATTAATTAGTGTGACACCATCCAATAAGGTTAGTATGTTAACTTATGTAAATCAATAATAAGAGATAATATTTTATCACTTATCAATCGAAAAAAATGAAAATATAGAAATACGAAAGTTTAAAATATTGCTACTTCATCGGCCAAGATGAAAGCCAAAGAGTTGGGCCCAAGGTACCAAACTTGTCCATATTAATAAAACAGCTGTATCCTTCCCCTCTCTTCCTTTTTTTTTTTTTTTCTTCTAAAGGACAATTCTTTGGGTCAATGCTAACTAATATATTTCAAGATTTCGATCAATATAATATAATACGTCAACAAGAAATTCTAGATGCTCATGATACTTTTTGTCACCTTATTATTGACTTCATAACCATAGAAATTTACAAATAGACAAAACAACAATTAACTTTATTTTTGTTACTCATTGGCTAATATTTTAGTATTTTAGGTGTCATGTCTGTGGATGAGATATTCAGGACATGCTGAAGCTTACATTAGTACAGGCTGCGTCGTGATTATGGAAACTATGCCCAATTAAATTTAGGCTTGAGGGCGAGAAATCCAAAGCCGGTCAACTTGGACGACTTAGTCGGCAATCGAGATATTTCATTAAAACAACTTCTTAAATTTTTTTTTTTGTGGTTTTTTAAAGCGTTGGATACATAGCTTTTGACTAATAGAGAAGGATCGGCCTCTGTTTGGCCGATTTTGAGGTTCATAATATTCTTTTTAATGTCACAAATATGGGAGTGCACACCTTGTCAAGACTTTGGGCTTCTCTCCACATGTGGGAGTCCATGTTAAACTCTTTTATTTCTATTTTTTTCTTAAAAAAAGAAAGACTTAACTAAAATGTTAAACTTGAAAGTCCATGGGTCCATTCTCCAAATAAACAAATTACGGTGTCAATAATTTACAGAAAGATCGTAGATTGAGTGGCCTCAAATGTAGCCAATCACTTCAGAGAATCCGTTGTACATGGAATGGATTCAATGCAATGGTTGTTCGGTACTTGATGGGAAGACATAAATGACCATTAAAGCTCACGATCTTGCTAAGCTCACCTCTCAATGGGAAGATCCTTTGGTGCAGAGTATCACATGCCCATATAGAAGATAGTCATCCTTATCTTAAGATGATCACATGAAAACTGAGATAGGAAAGCAGGGGTATAGTTTTCAGAAATCTTGCCTGTCATATGTATGAACGCAAGCCGATTGGCTCATCCCCGGATAAATAAATAAAAGAAATTTTGACACTTTCTCAATGCAAGAACGAATTATATCCTGCTAGGATCAAGTTCAAAATATAGATTGTTCAAACAGAAATTTCAACTATTTTCAAAAAACTACAACTCAGTAAAATATATAGTCAAATGAAAAAACTACCGAAGTGGAAATGAAAAAGAAAGGTATTTTCAAACAAAAAATATAAATTGCATTATTTTAGGATCTATTTGATATTGTTCTTATTTTTGTGTTTTTGCTTTTTTGTAACTTAGTGAAATACTACAAGAAGATTGATGTTGAAAAGAGCACCTGCACAAAATTTCAGCTGTTTCTTACTCTTTTTTTTCCCTCTTTGAAACCAAAAAAAAAACTTTTTCCATCAGAAAATCTCTAAAAATTTTACCAGCATTTTAAAAACAATAGAATTTCATCATAAATATTATTGTCCAGTCTATTAATTTTCTTCTTGGGTTTTTGGAAACAAAAACAGGGCCTTAGCATCGCCACCACGCGATTAAGTATTAAATAAGAAAAAAATATATATATACCGCATTAGACTTTAACACAAGACTAGCTATTAAAAGCTTCAGACTTGGAACAATACTTGCATCGTTACATGGTATTCAAGATTCAGAGACACCGGTGGATCATTGGCCCATGAGGACCAGCTGATCCGCAGAATTCCCGACATGGCAGGCCGGATGAGGCCCAGCTTTTATGGCACAAACAAATCTCAAACTCGGACGAAACCCAATGAAACGCAACGTTACCCAAAGGCCCAATATCGAAGCCCAAAGCGAGAGAGCAAAGTCCAACTAAAAGCCTCAAAAATTTAGGGTTCCCGCGTGCGGGGCATTACCAGAGCTAGCGAGCCTCCAGGAACAGCTCATCCCTGCGTCGCAAACCAAGTGTCCTTCTTCCGCCATGGATGCCGAGAAGGAGAAGAAGTCCAAGTCCAACAAGAGGAAGAGCAAATCACGACCTCAAGTTGAAGAGGAGAACTCCAACGTCAATCCCGTCGACGGCAAAGTAGAAGAAGAGGAAGTGCACGGAGAGGACGCGGACCGGAGAGCGAAGACCTCGGAGGAGGAAGCGAATGACAGCGGAAGCGGCTGAGAAGAAGAAGGAGATGATGGCGATGGAGAAGAGGAGAAGGCTCCGGTTGCCAAGAAGCATAAGACGAGGGAGAAGAAGGGCTCCAGTATCATGACCTCCGAGCCCTTCTCCCGGCTTCCGTTCTCCGAGCCCACCATGACAGCTATCAAGGAGATGGGATTCGTCAGCATGACGCGCTGTCTAAAGGATCTTCCCTGTGGTTGGGTTTCTCTTTGCTTTGCCGTTGGGTTTCAGGGGATTAGGGGTTTTCAAGGAAGCTTCGACTGTTGCATAAAAATCAGTTTTTTTATCGATATTTTTCATGGTAAATGATGTTGCCTCTTATCAGACGTACTCGGAATCTTTCAAATCGGGATTATAGTTTGATTTTTACGGTAATTGATAATTTTTCTGCTATACCATACATCGATGGACTGGCTTATACTTCACTCTGTTTCTGTGGCTTGGGGTTAAGATTTAGCTGCAATTATGTTTTTTGAGCAGCTTTGCATTGGTAAAGGATGTGGCGACATCCTTCTGTTTTAGTAATCCACCCAAAATAAAGCTAGACTTGGAGAGCGGTGCATCCAAGTTTTGGAAGAAGATGCGTAAAATTGATGGCAGCCGCCATGGTTTCGGTGCAAGCAATCCTTATGGAAGTAAGAGTGCCGACAACGAAAGACGGTTTTCAAGATTTTAGAGAGATGTTCGTGCCGAGGTGGAGAAGCTACTACTTCAAATTGTACAAGCAACCATATGAAAAAGTCGATGGACTTGCATTTTGTTGCATGTCAAGCCTTTCGGAATGAGTTTGACCTTTACATGCTGATTACCTACTCACATATTGTTTATTCTTTGCTGCAGATGCCAGTGTTAGAATTGCAACGCAGCTTGTCCTTGTTTAATACTACGTACTGTTGCAGCAACAGATGAGTGCCATCTCTGGGGAAGTTTATTTTAGGAAATTGACATATATTTCTGAATACGAGTAATGTTACTTCAGCACCTCTGGGTGAATTGCTCATTACTTGCTGCTCTCCGAGTTGTGGTTGCAGTATCGATCGCATTGTCTTTCATTCTCATCTTTGAGCCTGGTCCACCAGAAACGATCATTTGGCTATTCTTTCGACCAAATCTAGGTCCCATTCTTAAACTCTTCTAGGATGAGTTTGAGAAAGATTAATTGCACTTTAAAACAGAAGGCATGTCGAAATTATTATTGTTATTGTTACTATCATCATCATCATTATTATTATTTGATTTGATGCTAAGAAAAAAGCAAGATGCCACAAAAAAAATGAGTTAAAAAACACCTCCCATGTGGAACATAACATGCAACGCATCAGCGTACGACGAGGTCTCATCACATACATGAAGGCAGCCAGAATTGACTGCGGTTCGGTCCTCAGTCCTCACATGGCTGATGGTAATCAGGTTTGCTTGGTTCCTCCGTCTGCGCCACCGCCAGCGCCACCCCACTTGTACTCACGGTGATGGTGCCTGCACCGGAATGATCGAGGGTGGCGAGTCCGAGAGCAGATGCACTGCTTCCGCCCGCCGCCAGACGAGGAAGGAGCCGCCACCGCCGCCTGGCTCACCTCATCGATGGCTGGAAGGAGACGGGACCGCCGTCTCCGCCGCTCGACGGTGGAGCCATGGGGAAGCAAAGGTAGACCCGGATGACACATGCGCTGGTGGTGGTGGGGGTGCAAGGAACGGTGCAGAAATTGCGAGGGCTGCAAGGAATGAAAGAATGGATCGGAGAAGAGAAAGGTGGAGATGGATGCTTGCTTTGATGGGAATGAGAGGATTGTTTGCTTCGATGGTCAGGCGGCTGCTGCTGCCGTTGGTATTAGCTTGCCTGGTTTGGGTGGCGTGCGGCGGGGGAAAAGGACGGACGTGTTTCATGGCGAGTGGGCAATGCATCTTTTTGGCCACCTTTCTTATTTCCGTTTGCTTTCTTTTCCCAATGCACCTGGCCAAAACCGCTTCACTTGGCCAGCCGATTCGTATTCTTATTTATTTATTCATTTATGCAATTTTTAATGTTGGAATAAGATAAATATTTGGCTCCAACCATGTTTTTAAAATTACAATCGTTGTCTAAGCGTAGTCTAATTGAAAAAACGTCGCCCAAAGACGTGTTTTGTACTTAAACCGTGCGAAAGTCTGTTTGAATATTTTTGCACAGTTAGACTAAAATCTTATAAGAATCAAGCCTATTAGACTGTCTATTTTATATTTTTTTTTAGGAGTCTGGATTCTAGTCTTTAGGCTGACTGTAGAAAGAAAAAAAAATTCTATTTTTTTTTTTATATAGAATTTGGGTTGGATGGTATTTGGCTGATTTAAATGAACGGTTCAATTAATAAATTTTATAAATATTTTAATTTAATTTTGAAAAAAAAATCTGAACAGGTCCTATGTAGTTAGACAATCCTTGTACAAAATGGTTTGGATCTAGAACCACGCATTGTCATAAAGTTTTGCCTCATTAGATCGCGGTCCTCTTAAAATCATTATTGAATATCATACTAATATTATTTTAATATATTTGAAAATTTTAATAAAAGTTGTTTATTTTCAAAATAGTTGCTATGATGGCCAGAGGTTTGGCCTGTGGACATGGGCACAAGTCCCCAGGGGCTGGGAACGTATGTCGGATTTGACAGTGGCCATTTGTTTGTGATGGCCCTCTCAAGCAGTGGCCTACAGTACCAAACAGCCTCGGTAAGACCTTTGGACCACTTCCCACAAGCTCACCTTCCTGCATGCCCATTGAGCCCATCACAAGAACTTTCAGCACCATCCATTAGGTTTGTTTCTCCTCTATAACAATAAGCTCTCATGCGGGACCTGTATCCAATTCTAGTTCAGGGAGACCCACTCATAAAAAAAAGGGCCACATGTAATGTACAACCATTGTCTTTGAGTTAAGATGACTGGCAAAAGCTTCAACATAAAGATGATTACAGCCTTAAGACTTAATTAACATACCAACCTATTGGTTCAAAAGCAGCAACCTCCAATATCCAAAATCCACATCAACCCAACGCTCAAGCCTAGAAACGGTGGCCGGGTGGCAGGAAAGACTCCAATGGACCGCTGCTGTTGCTCAAGGCGACCATGATGGAGCTTGCATTATAAGCCTAACCATAAGCAATGAAATCATAGCAGCAGCTCCAAGTGCTCGGGCCCTTTGTATCAATCACATTCTAAATCTCACATGAAGCACTGGAGGGAGTTCCCCAAAAATCCTACATTTGATCTTCCTTCGCTTCAAGAAGCATCTCCACTGCTTGCTTCATCTTAGGCCGCTTCGCCGGTGTATCCTCGGTGCAGAGCATCGCAACCTTCAAAACTGCTACCATTTGTTTCCTCCAAGCAAATGTGACAGCACTTAGCCTTGTCTGTTCCGGGAATTCACCCCTTCCTGATGCATTATGGACCCATTTCACCAGATCCATCCCTTCTCCAAAGACCTCATCGACCGGCAATCGCGACGTTAGGATCTCAAGTAACACGACTCCAAAGCTATAGACGTTCCCTGGCACTGTAACTCTCATTGTGTATGCATATTCTGGTTAAAAGAGATTGACGATGAGCAACAATGTCAGTTAGTGCTGCACCTATTCTAGGCTCATCAGTATATGGAGAGAATGGAAGGAAATGAAAGTTTACCTGGAGGAATATAACCAAAGGAGCCAGCCACTGCACTGATGCTTGCAGTTCCTTTTGATGGATCCAAGAGCTTGGATATCTCTATCTCCCCAATGAGAGCATTGAAATTGGCATCAAGAAAAATGTTGCCAGATGATATATCCAAATGGATGATGGCAATGTGGTGAAGATAAGCTAATCCTTCGGCAACTCCAGTAGCAATGGACAGCCTTCTCGGCCAATCGGGCTCGAATTCAGTGCCGATCTTGTTGTGAAGGAGTTGTGCCAGTGTTCCATTAGGCATGTAATGGTGAAGCAAAAGAGCAACGTCCTCGTAGATCGCATAACCGATAGGCCTCATCAGATTTGCATGGCAAAGATTTCCAAGCCTTTCAAGCTCTCTTATCATTTTATTCTGGTGGTGAACAACTGTTCTATCGACAGATTTCAACTTCTTTACCGAAAGAACAAGTCCTGATGGCATAGCTACCTTATAGGTGGTACTAAATGTCCCATTGCTCACTTTATTCGAATTCTTCAAGGTTGTTTTGACAGCACCGTCGAAATCAATGGCTTGCTTCAAGCTCTCGATGAAGACATTCCCAGCAGTTATGTGTGGAGGAGTCACAACTACTTCCCTGCAACCATGGTATCCTTGCCATCCATCTCTTGTTTCTCCCTCAGCATAAACAAGCTGACAACTACCGATATCGTAGTGAAAACACTCAAACCAGATCCAACAACAGCTAATATGATCTTGTAGGACACCTTGCGGTGGTCGTCGGAACCATCAACCGAACTGAAATGATCCCCACAATTAAAATCCAATGGATCGCCACATAGGTCCTTATTTCCCGAGAAACTCGAACGAGGGCTCTTTTGAAATGGACCGAAGATTGGTATTTGGCCAGTGAGCTGATTGTCTGAGAAGTTGACTTCTATCAAACTCAGCATGCCTTTGAGTTCTGATGGAATGTCTCCAGACAGTTGATTGTTGGTGTTGCTGGAAACGGGACCCGGGGGCGATCACTCGGCGGAGGAGGAGGAGCTCCGGTGCGCGTGGGCGAGCGGCGG
>JAOXJJ010057108.1:0-15674 GCA_025769935.1 Phoenix roebelenii | reverse complement strand
TCCCCCCCCCCCCCCCCCCCCCTCCCTCCCTCGTTCCTTTTCTGTGTTCCACGTCCTTCGCAGAGAATGACAGCGAGCTCTCCCCCAATAAAAGCAAATTCTAACGTTACTTCTGATAAATATACACAGTATAATTTATACAATAAGACTTTCTTTATTTCCACTTTCACCTCACATGGAGAAGTCAAGGAGCTTAAAAAATCATAGAAAATAACTGGCATGAACCAATTTCCAAAGAACCCAGCTATTTCGGTCATTCCCCGTTCATTCATAGTATCACACCGCACGTTATCGATAAATAAGTGGACGAGATGCACCGCGCCGCTAATAATAATAATACTAATAAATTTTAAAAAGAACAGTGATCACAATGATGGAAATATTTGGCAATGTTGTTTTTTATGAAAATAACAACATAAAACACTATACAACGACGACAGAACTGCAAGTTTAAAGCCGAGAAAAGTTCAAGAAAAGACAGTCACAGAGGAGAGAGAATAGAAGAGAACAAAGACCTATTACAGCGGATTTGTTTAGAGATGCAAAAGAAAAGAAGAAAAATTGAGAAAGACAAAATTGCCACGCCCCGCGACACTACGAGCTATCGGCTTCTGGCTGTTGTATGGGTGCATGCAGCCATCATCAGTTCAAGAGAAAAGACCAAGCCCCAGCTCCACGCGACACGCGTTAGCTCCCGGAGAGGCCACCTCGACCCGCCTTTCCTCGGCCGGCCGGAGCCCCAGGGTCAGATCCAGCCTGACCACCTCCGCCTCGGCCCCGCTCTCGTGCGGCTCCGCCTGGCTCACGTGCGACCCCTCCACCGACTCCACCGAGAACACGCTCCCGTTCTCCCGGCTCTCCCCCCCGTTCGCCGGCTGCTCGACCGCGCAGGTGTTCCCGGCCCAGATCACGGCCGAGTCGCCCCCGGCCAGCTCGGCGGCGATGAAGCCGGGCATGGCCTTGGGCTTGATGTCGTGGCCGGAGCGCTTGAAGCCGGGGCGGAGCTGGGCGACCTTGTGGAGCTCCGCGGCGGCATCGGCTTTCTTCGCCACGTGGCGGATGTCGTGGGCCTTGGTGGGCGGGACGGCAGCGGCGGAGTCAGAGGAGATCTGGACGATGGGCTCGCCCCGGAGGACGTTCTCCACGGCGGCCTGGCAGAGCGACCAGTTTCCGGACCAGAGCAGCCCGACCGAACCGTAGATCGGGTTCACGATCCGGCCGCAGGCTTCGTACAGCAGCGAGCGGAATATAGCTGAGATAGATAAACCAAGCACCACCGCAAAAGCGCTGAGTCCAAATTGGATCCAAAATTTCACGAAGAACAAAAAAAGAAGAGGAGGGAGAGATGAAGGGAATACGGACCAGGGCGGAGGTGGTCGGGGCCGGCGTTGATGAGGTTCATGAGGCCAGCGCGGCCGTAGAACTTGGCGAGGAAGACGGTGGCATTGGCCTGGGCCTCGGAGCTCTTGATCCACTGGAGGCAGGGTCGGATGGTGCAGCTGTCGTTGCATCCCTTCCGGAGTACCCGGCACCCGTTGCAGCTCATCCTCATGCCTGGCGGACGGACGGTGGCGATCCCCTCTCGACTCCAAATGCAACAAGGGAATGGAAGAGGAAACCCTGGAGACCAGAATAGTAATCGGGATGGGACGTGGGGCGAGAGGTGGGGTGAATGGGGGGCGTTTATAAAGCATCGGGAGCCGGAGCCGTGGGTTTTGCTAAGTGGCCAGCGGTTTACGGAGGGTTGGAAAGCGGTTTAGTTCCAAATAAAAAGTTGGGGTCCAAATCCCCCCTTTAATCCAAAATCACCCTTAACATTTGATACAATTACGGAATCTAATGCAACGGGGTGGATTAAAACTTAAAAGAGGGGCAGTGAAGGGTGAGAGGGGATGAGGGCGTGGAGAAATAGAAAGGCGGCGCGTGGCGCCCACACTGAGGTGGCGAGGGTCCGCCGAATCGCCACATCTCCAGGAGCGGAGAGCGGGGAGAAATCGGGCGCCGCAGGCGCCCGCAAAATAAGGCCCCCAAAAAACTCCCCGTTTTCTCGGATTCGTACAGGGGGTGCTGCCGCCCCCCAGGGGCCGGTTTCCAGATACGTGGTTTTGCTCGGGGACCGTGGGCGCCCGTCGGGACGGGCCGCTGGTTTTCTTACGCGCCTCCGTCACGCCCTAATCTCGTGTGCGGACAGGCCGCTGCTTCCCGTCTATGCGGGCTTTGGGTTGATCGCTTTTAGGGGATCGTGGACGGCGGGATCTATAAATCCTGCATGGAGATATCTATGCATAAGTTCTCTGGGCTACCGAGATGGCGGTCCCACTTGGAGGATGCCAGCTGACACTTGCCGTTGCATGGAGATATCCTCCATTTACTCTCGTTGCCTTCGCCTTTCCTTTTTCGTTTTTTCGCTTTATCTTGTTTGTGCAGCCACGTGGATGTGGACTTTTGTTTTCCTCCTTGGCATAGCAATATTAATAGGAATGTCTGAAATGGATAGATACAACCACAAGTACATGGACAGTAACTGCGTGGACTCCAAATCTATTGCTATAAATAACTCGAGACGTGAAAATCTTTTTGCGACCAGACCATTTTTCATTGATTATTATATATTTGCAAGACGTGAATTTTTACGGCAATTATCACAGAAAAATAGAAATACTTAACAAAATAGAATGGTTCGTAACCAATACTTTCTACATCATTATTATTTTTTTCTGATAAAATGCACACTTGTCTTTCTGTCATATGCCGGCGTATATTCGTGTGCATGCACCTTATTGTAACATTCTTTATGTCTCAATGCAGAATTACAATCTAAGTAATGCCATCATAAACACTCTTTTATGTTTAAATGCAGTAATACAACATTCCAGCTCGATGAGACCATAAACACTCATGACATCTATTTATTATAAGTTAAGATCACTGATTTTCTTCCTATTCCTTCATTAAATTCTTATGTTCCATAGAATAACATAAAAATCAATTTCTAATTCTGTATGTTTTTATGTGCATTGGTCTTTTTCCCAAATAATAAAAAAAAAACTTTAAGTGCAAATATGAATAAAACTATAAAGATTACTATTTTCTATTTTTTATTTTTTTTTATTTTACTGAAAATATTTTAGATATCAAGCTCCATTTGTGTTTTCATGTGCTTGTAATTTATTAATCACAAATTTAAATTAAAAGAATCAATTATTATATATCAAGTCTCGTAGATATATGTTTCACCCCATATTGTATCATGTATCACTAGTATATCTCAACAAATAATTTATAAAAAAACTCAAAAAAATTGTTAATGATCTATGGTCTACTTAGGACAGATTGGATGCATACTAGATTATAATTTATTTCATTTTTTACATAATTGTAATCACAAAGATCTCTTCCATTTGATTTAAACTCGGTAAAATTCAAGGATTCTTGCACCAAGTAATGATGACAAATGACTAATATAGACCAACTAATTTCAATCTCAATTGAAATAAATACAAAATACTGAATCCTGATGTATTATGATAGAACAAATTTTAATTTATTTGATATGAATTGAAGACAAGTGTTCTCATCACATTTATGATATATATTGCTAAAATTCGTTTCGTAAGATTCATAAAATACATTTAAATACAAATCTGTTAGAGCAGAAAAAAGGGTTGCGTCCTAGCAAGAGGTATTGTCCACTTTAGAGAAAGACACTGTGTGCCGCCTTTGAAGGCAATATTTTTTTCCGCGGTTTTGCACTTTAAAAGGCGCCTCTCTAAGGAAGGGGGTGTGCCCATCTTTATAAGGCATAATCCTTTCTACTACTCAATCGATGTCGGACTAAGTCCGGAACCCCCTTTTTTTCCCAACACTAGCGCCAAATGTTGTAGTTGAAATCTAGCCTGAGGGCGACCACGCCGGAGGAGTCGGAGGAGCCGCCAGTCGGGATGGAGAAAGGGCGACACCTCCTGCGTGTCGGTGTACCTACACGAAGTCTTACCGGTGGATTCTGGTGAAGGCCCTCTGATGCTTAAGTTAGGATGGATCTTAGTTGGTCCAAAAAAAGGTCCCAGGCATTACCTGATATGGGCTATTTATAGTCCTCGCAGAAGTGCCCAGGTGGCGGGATATGGTCCATCCTCATTATGGGAGGACATGGCTTTAGCTAGATGATGTGCAGGCAGGGCTTGCTTGAGGCACACAGTGTAGGCCGTTCTTGTGAACGACATGGCGTTGACAGAGGTGGCAGGGTATGACCCTTGGCAGTAAGGTATGACCTCTGGTTGACATATCGTGGAGTAGCCAGCAAGTAAAGCATGGCGTAATGAGGGGGTAATGTATGACCACATATGCGGGCATAGGGGCGCTCGTGGGCGAGGTCGGGCTTGCTTGGAGGCTGTAGCGTATACTTGGCGAAGTCAGCTTGGTGAGTACTGAGGACAAGCTGACTTGAGGGCCGCGATATATATTTGGTGAGATCGACTCGGCGGACTCTAAGGTCAGCCCAGCCTCCTCGATCGGCTCTTAGTTGACTCTGCAGGGCGCTCCCACTTAGATCGGGGTGCCATTACCTGCGGTCGATGGGGCCTCTTCGGTTCTTAATTGACTCTACTGGGCATCCCCACTCAGATCGGGACGCCATTACCTGCGGTCGATGGGGCATCTTCGGCTCTTAATTGACTCTGCAAGGCACCCCCACTCAGACCGGGACGCCATTGCCTGCGGTCGATGGTGTCGTCGTAGATATCCGGCACCCCGAGCTCGGGTCGGGGGCGTATCGTCGAAGATACTTGGTGCCCCGAGCTCGGGTCGGGGCGCGTCGTCAAAGATACCTGCGAACGATCGACGGGGCCTCTTGGTCGATTTTGCAGGTCACCCCGATCTTAGGTTCGGGACGTCATTATATCATCAGTGAAGGTTTCTGCAAGTCGTGGTAGCGACTTGATTTGTGGGAAGGGGTCGAGGTTAGCTCAGCCTTCGGCGAGGTCCGAGGTCCGGCCTACTCGGCGCTAAGGTCTGCTTGGTCGGAATGTGGTGATCCCACGCTGGGGTAGGACAATCCGTTTTGCCCCCCATCAAAATCTAATACGGAAGAGTTGCCTTTCATATGGGTAAATCATGCTTGAAGCTAAGAATGGACTGCGTTGGTAATGAGAATCAACCATATAACCCCACCCAATCTCAAAAATCAGGTATTGAAACCATGTCATGCTTAAATAGATGGACATGCGGATCCCTATGCAAGTGAACTCTTCATCAGTCCAAGCGGAAATAATTCTAAAAAAGTTTCAAATTTTGATAGATTGTCGGTTAAAGATTTTCATAACTACGAAGATTGCCATGCACCGCTTATGCTAACTTTCTAGACCAATAAGAAGTATTATGAACCTAAAAACCAATAGTCAAATGGAGAGTTTATAATCTATTCCAAGGAAAGAGGTCTAATCATTTCGCATAATTAGTGACGAATGGATGTCCCTCTTAACTTAAATCATAAAAATGAGTAGATTAAAATTATTTGGGAGACAAAAGGGTGCCCAGTGAATATTAAGCTCCTGTTGGCTTTTTGCTTTCCTTTTAAGCACCTAACCAAACCAATCGCTATACCCTCAAATCGTTGCAACTTGCTCCGTCGTTCGCATTGGACCCAGTGACCGTGCCTAAACTAATCGTTTGGGAAAAAACAGTACTTCTCCTGCAAACCTTTTAAGATAAATTGAGGTATATTATTTTATTTGTACTGCTTTCATCTCTCACTTGTACCACCACGATACGGCCTCCGCGGGCCAGCCAATGGATTCGGACTTTGGGACTCCGGACCAAATGTTTTCTTCAAACCACGGAAGGCGAGGGCCACCGTGCAGGTGCAATGCGTACGACCTCAAAAACCGTGTCGCTTAATTTTTTTTTACGAAGTCGGCGGTCAACTGCAGAGGATCACAAGAACTCTGGTGTGATGAGAGAACTCCAGCGGTTGGTTCCAGAAAAAGCCCTTCGACTTAATGTTAATTATAAAAATAATAACATGCTAAGATTCAGAATCACAATAATATTGTATTCAAGTTTGAGAGATATACCTGCGGAAGACATATTGAATACATTCTTCAATCACCTGTGTAGGGGGAAAATGAGTCGTTTCGTAACATATGACCGCGCGGCCAGCACGTGCCTGAAGGCGCTCGGCCCGACGTCCGACCTGTCTACTACGGTCACATCCATCTACAGTACGATCAGGGACCATACCCTGCCACCTTCGTCAACAATTAATGCGCATGGCCTCTGTCGATCTCCGGCTCACTCAACAATTAATACACATGGCCTCTGCTGATCTCCGGTTCACTCAACAATTAATGCGCATTGCCTCTGCTGATCTCCGGCTCACTCAACAATTAATGCTACATATGGACCTCAAGCTCGCCGCGACAGTCAGTCACAACGACACGCTGACTCCGACCTGCTCTCCCACTGCAGTGCAATAATTCGCACGATCTTGAGTTAATTCAGACGACATGCTCAATCATACGGTAACTTCGCCCCGTCGTATCACAGGTAATCCAGTGCCTCCCTATAAAAAGGAAACTCTCCCATCTTAAAGGGAGCTTAACACTGAAACCCTAGACATATATTTCCTCATATATTTGCCCCCTCTGACTTAGGCATCGGAGGGCCGGCGCCGGAAACCCAGGCCACCGGCTTCTTGCAGGTCCCCTGGAGGACGTCGCCTGCCGATAGACTGCCACCCGCCAACTCACGCCGGAGCTCCTCCCTCTTAGCCGAGTGGTCACCCCCGGGTTCAATTTCCAGCAACAGTTGGCGCTAGAAGGAGGGCACCGAGTCGTGACCATGAAGTTGAGAAGCAAAGGAGCGTCTAACGCCTCCCGACGTCTCTCACCAAGTCCTAGACACTCTGTCCAACACTCGCCATCCTCGGCTGATCCAGTTCTCCAAGTTTAGCCGGAACAGTTTGACATCCTGGTGCAGCAGGTTCAAGCCTTGGCCGCGGCCGTCCAAGGTTTGCAATGTGAGGGAGCCCCACCTGCGCCGCTTCCACGGGCCCAGGACCAGCTAGTGCCTCCTCCGAACGGACCGGTGTCCCAGGGCTAAAACCTCCACGGCTCCTCAAGGGCCAACAACGAGTAGCGTTGCTGCTGCCAGGGTTTAGCCCGAGTGTCCTCCTGGAAAGAACCCCTAGCGAGGGGCCTAGGCAATGGGCCACAACTATTAGAAGCTGACTCGGTCCCAGGGCAACTTGCTCCAGAGCAAACCACCGTGGCGATACCCCAGAGCGGAGAACTCGACATGAATGTCGAGAAGCTTGAGCGCCAGATTGAGGTGCTCCACAGCAAGAAGGCGAGATGTGAGGGTGACTTTGAGTTTACCACCAAGTCCCCCTTCTCCCGCCAGATCGAGGATGAACCGGTCCCATCAAAGTTCAAAATGCCCCAGGTGGAGCCCTACAATGGTACAACCGACCCCCTCGACCATTTGGAGAGTTGCCGAGTCCTCATGGTGTTGCAGGGGTCCTTGGAGGCTATGCTCTGCAAGGCCTTCCCAGCGACACTTCAGGGAGCGGCTCAGCTTTGGTTCTCGAGGCTGAAGCCCAGCACAGTGTCTTCCTTTGAGCAGCTCGGCAGGCAATTCGCCACCAACTTCGCCGCTAGCCGACGTCAGCGGCGGACTTCGGACTCCCTCCTCGATATCAAACAAAGAGAGGGAGAGTCTCTCAAAGACTACCTCGACCGTTTTACCGCCGTAACTTTGGAGGTCCGCGAGCTCGACCAGTCGATTGCCATGTCGGCACTTAAGACTGGAGCTTGTTCCTACATATTTCTCTTCTCTATTGAGAAGAGCTTTACTGCCGACTTCACCGAGATGCAGGTCCGAGCTCGAAAGTATGCGAAGGTCGAAGAGGCTATTGCTTCCAGGCGGAGTGCGACCGAGCAGACCTCCAAGAAGCATAAGAGACGCCGCAAGGAGCGCGGTCATTCTAAAAGCTCGTCTCCCCGCCGAAACAAGAACCTGCCTTGGCTGAGGAGTCCACCTCGGCCGCAGGGACAATTTCGACCAAGGTTCCCGCCCCGACCGAGATCTCCGGCACGGCCACGAGTACCCCCAGGGAGGTATGAGAATTACACTCCCCTCAATGCTCCCCGGACAGAGATCCCGATGGAGATTCAGGGCCGGGACTATTTCCGGCCTCCACCCCTGATGCGGGATCTCAGAGCATGGCGCAACCTTAGGAAATACTGCCGCTTCCACCGAGACCATGGCCATGATACGGAAGATTGCTTCCAACTCCGAGACGGGATCGAGGTGCTCATCCGCCGCGGAGTACTCAACCGGTTTGTGCGGAACCGGCGTGAGGAAAGGAGGCCAGCATAAAACACCGCGCAGCCCGAAGATCCAAATGCCAACAGGCCCATCGCTGGCACCATCAACACCATTGATAGAGGAAGCTCGGTTGGAGAGCCAGCCGAGGAAAGGGTTCCCCCGAAGTGACCCCGCACCTCTGAAGCCATCTCGTTCTCGGACGAGGACTTAGAAAAAGTTGAGACTCCTCATGATGACGCTGTGGTCATTTCTATGATTGTAAACAAGTTTGATGTAAAGCGCGTCTTAGTAGATAATGGAAGTTCGGCGAATGTTTTGTACTATGACGCTTATCAAAAAATGGGGATGATGGAAAACCAGCTTCGAAGAATGAATGCCCCGCTGGTCGGGTTTACCGAGGATTCGGTCCCGGTTGAGGGCGAGGTCAGCCTTCTAGTCACGATCGGGCTCGCCCCCCGAGAAAGTACCGTAAGGATGGATTTCCTTGTGGTCCGTTTGACCTCGGCCTACAACGCCATCCTTGAACAACCAGGGCTCAACGTCCTCTGAGCTGTGGTCTCAACCTGTCATCTGCCCCGCTAGTCGGGTTTACCGGGGATTCGGTCCCGGTTGAGGGCGAGGTCAGCCTTTTAGTCACGATCGGGCTCGCCCCCCGAAAAAGTACCGTAAGGATTAATTGTTGAGTGAGCTGGAGATCAGCAGAGGCCATGCGTATTAATTATTGAGTGAATCGAAGATCAGCAGAGGCAATGCGCATTAATTGTTGAGTGAGTCGGAGATCAGCAGAGGCCATGCGCATTAATTGTTGACGACGGTGGCAGCACATGGTCCCTGGTCGTATTGTAGATGGATGTGACCGCGGTAGACAGGCCGGGCGCCTTCAGGTCGGGCGCCGGGCCGGGCGCCTTCAGGCACGTGCTGGCCGCGCGGTCATATGTTACGAAGCGACTCATTTCTTCCCCAACACTACCTCCGACTTCCAAGTTCAAGCTGCTTGCGAGCTCGGTTCTGCCGTGTTGGTGTAGACCAGGGAATCTTGAATTGTTTCGTCGCTCCGCGTGCTTCAAGGCGTTCTAAATGGGAGGAGACGGGGTGACACTCTTTCGCTTTTCGAAGCGTGCTCGCGTCGTGGGCCGACGCGTGGCACGATCTGGACGGGAGGCGGGATTTTGTCTCGCCGATCCGGGCCATTGAAGAGGTCTATATAGACCCCTATCCTAGCCCTAAGGGTTTCTATTTGGCCACCATTGTTGTTGCTTCGATATCCTTTTCCTCCATCCTCCTGTTCCTTCTGGCAGCATCCCGAGGCGATTATTTCGATTCTTCCTCTCCAACCCTTCAACGTTTCCGACGAAGGCTTCAATAGGTGTTCCCCTCCTTTGTCTGCTCGGAGGGCTCTTGTTCTTGCTTCCCCCTTTTCTTCGTTTTCTCCTATTTTCTTTTGGGATGGGTCGTAGCTCGGACGAAGTCGGATCCACCATGAGTGGTGAGGAGATGGAAATGGCTAAAGAGTAGTTCTTCCCTCAACACAAGTTTTGTCTCGAACTCGCTGGGTCGGAGGATCGGGTAACGAGACCTCCTCCGGGCCAGATCGGAGTGTATGTAGAAACACTCTGGGCCGGTCTACGGTTCCCCCTCTACGGGTTCGTGAACGAGCTCCTGGCGACGTATCAACTCGATCCAGCGCAGCTCACTCCAAATGCATAGAGGATGATCGTCGGTTTTTTATCCCTGTGCCTGGCGCATAGGATACCGACTTCTGTCAACGTCTTCCGGTGGTATTTCATGCTGAAGTCTAACCCGGAAGATGGAAAGTGGCTCTACCTTGCCCTTCGGGGTGGTCGGCCACTCTTCCGGGATGCTCCGACATCCATTCGCGGATGGAAGGAGAAATTTTTCTTTTTGTCCTCCGAGCGGACGTAGGGGTTCGACCCCAGGTGGGGGCAGGCCCGGCTCAGGACTGCCAACAAGCTCCTCCAATTGTCCAAGAGCGAGCAGGAAATCCTCGATGCTCTTTGCGGCCTCGGGGAGAACATTCTTCGGAACGACCTCGTAAGTGAGGATGCTCTGGTTAATGTTGGTCTGAGCTCGGCGCATCCTTGGGGTAAAGATAGTCGTGGTGGTTTTTTATTCATTTTACTCTTCTTTCGTCTCCTCTTCCCAGACATCCTAGCATTTTTTCCTCTTTTATCCTTTCAAACGTCCCAAAGATGGTAACAAAGAGCGCAACCCTCTAAGCCCGATTTTAAAAGAGGGCAACCGAGACTAGTGGGGCCCCACTCGAGCCGAGGAAGAGGGCCAGATCTTCAGCCGGTGCGGCTGCCGAGGCGAGCACCCCCCAGGCCGGGTCCTCCAGGCCAGCTCGGAAGGAGGTCCCGAGCTCCGACCGTCGGGGCTCAAGCTCTACGGGGGCTCCTGCGATGCTCGTGTGTCCAACTCCCATCTTGCAGCGTTCTCGTCGGCCGCCCGTCCGATCTCAACACTCGGCCCCCGAGCCGGGGAGTAGCCAGGGGGCTGCGAGGCCATCCTCACCGAGCCCAGCAAGGCCCAGCCTCCCGGGTCCCTCGGAGGGCGAGGGCCGACATGAGAGAGGCCCTACTGCCCCGAGTGGGCAGTCTTCGAGGGCGATTCAGCCCTCAATAATGTTGAAACAGTGCGGTAGATCTTCCGCATCGTGCTACTCTCGGCCGACCAGGCCAAGATCCAGTCCATGAGCTTCAATAGCTTTCTGGACGGGACTTACTGCTCCGCCATCAGGGTTAGTTGGCCTTCAACCTTTGTATTTGACTTTTGCATTCAGTTTTTGGCTGTAACTTATTCTCCTGTTTGCTCTATCTACAGCACCTCCATGAGATTGACATGTTGATCTCCATCGCTGTAGACTACCGGGATCGGGCCTGAAGATGTCTGCGAGGGCAGAAGGAGGCCGAGAGGAAGCTCGGCGAGGCCGAGGTCTTGCGGAGGGAACTTCTGGCGAGGGTGGAGGCTAGTGAAGACGAGCTCCGAGCGCTAATTGGGGAGATCGAGGAGGAAAAGGCCGCACACGCTCTGGCCATATCGGAGGTGCGGTCTGCCGAGGCCTGCCTGGCCGAGGCCCGCTCTGCGCTCACTGTCCGCGAGCAAGAGGCGAGGAGCACCCAGCTCTAGGTTGAGCAGCTCGAGGCCCGGGAGAAGAGGGCCCAGGAGCAGGCTCAACACGCGGTGCAACTCTTCCGGAAGTCTGAAGAGTTCCGCAAGTTGTTGGAGGAGGAGGCCGTGGATGGGCTCAACCGCGGCTTCGAAAACTTCCGCAACCAGCTGAAGCGGCTCTGGCCCGAGTTCGATCTCAACCTGCTCCAACCGGGAGCGGGGATCGAGGAGGATGAGGATGCGCCTGAAGACCCGGCTGGGGCTGAAGTTCAGGCGGCCGAGGAGGCCAGTCGGGAGGCTCCCGCCGAGGGAGATCCCGAAGGAGATTCTAGTGCCACCCCTGAAGCTGCTGGTGATGTCCAGGCCGTGGCCTTCGTTGCGGAAGAACCCGAGAAAGCTCCAACAAAGAGTGCCGAGGTGACCGTTGCGAATGACCTCGGAGCTGCGCCCGCCCCTTACGGTTTTGTTCCTTCTTTTAGTCTTTTCTTTTTCTTCCTTTTTGTAAGTGAGGTCGGCCCCTGAACTCATTGTACGGCCGAACCTCGATTTTATACTTAACCTTCGGGTTTCTATCAATGAAGAAATTTCTTTTTTCTAAATTTGCATGTGTTTCCCTTCTTTTGCATAGCAGATAAACTTCTGGTTGATTGGGCTAAATTCCCTTCAGCAAATTACTCTTAAGTCTTCCGGCTTAACCAAGTTCATATACTTTAGGAAAACTCGTCAGGTCTTCGGGCCCGGATTCAAATTTCGCCAAGCTCTTGAGCTCGGCTCCCAAATCGCCGAAGAGCTATGATCGGACCCCGAACATGCTAGGTCATTAGGCTTAGGTCCGATATACTTTAGGAAAAGTTGCTAAGTTTTCGAGCTCGGATTCAAATTTCGCCAAGCTCTCGAGCTCGGCTCCCGAATCGCTGAAGCGCTATGCTCGGACCCCGAACCCGCTAGGTCATTAGGCTTAGGTCCGATATACTTTAGAAAACTCGCTAAGTTTTCGAGCTCGGATTCAAATTTCGCCAAGCTCTTCAGCTCGGCTTCCAAATCGCCGAAGCGCTGGACTCGGACCCTGGGCTCCAGAGGGGTTTGTCTTTTGGGTCTGTCTTTTGAAAGATTCGGCCTAGTCTTCATGCTCGGCTTTCCGGATATAAGCTTATAAAAGCTTTTAGGATCGGTCTTCGAGGAGATCGTAGATCAATGTCGAGTTATCGTCGGGGCATTTCGCGCTATTGGTCTCAAGCATGGTCGAAGTACCAACTAGTAGAATCAAAATTTATGGTGAGTGCCTCGGCACTTCCGAGCTCGACCAAAGTATCAAGGCTTGAGGTCGTCGCTACAGACCGTTGTCGACCTTTTGATGTTTGGGCTTGGCCGAGCCCTCATTGAGAGAGTTCTGTATGGACTGAACTGGAGATCACTAATGAGAGCATGCACTGGATCGATGGGACCTCGGCTTATGGTTGACTCAGAAGAGCATCTCGATCTTGGTCGGGATTTTGTTAAACGTCCAGCAACATAAACAAATAAATGTAATGATGCAGGTGCTAGGTAGAATGTACCTCTTGCACCGTTGGAGCCAGGCGCTTTGCTCTACGACCATCCCTTAGGGGCGTTCTTTGGCCCGTAGTCCGCTTTAGGTGCGCCGACTCATTGGAGAGTGTCGTTGTCGTCGAGGATCCGCGTTGGTGTTCCGTTGTTGTCGTCGAGCGCCACGGGGGGACGCAAAGGTATTATTCCGTCTTTCTGAGGTCGAGGGAGCTTAGGCTCACTGTCGACTTATCGGGGCATCTCGACCTTAGTCGAGGAGGCGCTATGGAGGACCGCGAAGGTACTACCCGGTTGTCGATGTCGAGCGCCACGTATGGCCATGAAGGTACTACCCTGTTTTTCCGAGGTCGAGGGAGCTTGGGTTCGCTGTCGACTTATTGGAGCATCTCGACCTTAGTCGAGGAGGCGCTACAGGGGGCCGCGAAGGTACTGCCCTGTTGTTGATGTCGAGCACCATGGATGACCGCAAAGGTGCTATCCCGTCTTTCCGAGGTCGAGGGAGCTTAGGCTCACTGTCGACTTATCGGAGCATCTCAACCTTAGTCGAGGAGGCACTATGGGGGGCCGCGAAGGTACTACCCCGTTGTCGATGTCGAGCACCACGGAGGGCCACGATGGTACTATCCCATTTTTCCGAGGTCGAGGGAGCTTGGGTTCGCTGTCGACTTATCGGGGCATCTCGACCTTAGTCGAGGAGGCGCTACGGGGGTCCACAAAGGTACTGCCCCGTTGTTGATGTCGAGCGCCACGGAGGGCCGCGAAGGTACTACCCCGTCTTTCCGAGGTCGAGGGAGCTTAGGCTCGCTGTTGACTTATTGGAGCATCTCGATCTTAGTTGAGGAGGCAGTACGGGGGGCCGCAAAGGCACTACCCCGTTGTTGATGTCGAGCGCCACGGAGGGCCGCGAGGGTACTATCCCGTCTTTCCGAAGTCGAGGGAGCTTGAGCTTGCTGTCGACTTATCGGAGCATCTTGACCTTAGTCGAGGAATCATGCGCAAGGTCGAGGGGTCTGGAAACACACTATCGACACACGAGGCATTCCGACCTTAGTCGGGGGATCGTACGCAAGGTCGAGAGGTCTGGGAATGCACTGTCGACCTGCGACGCTTTCTGAGATCGAGGGGTCTGGGAACGCACTATCGACACACGGGGCATCCCGAACTTAGTCGGGATATTTGAGGAAGATCGAGACCGAGCTCGATATCGACGTGGCGAGGCGTTCCAGGCTTGGCTGGAACATCCGAGCTTGGTCGGGCATCCGAGATGAGCAAGGCTGGAACATCCGAGCTTGGTCGGGCATCTGAGCTGAGCAAGGTAGTCTGAGGATCACAAATATCCCAATATCAGGAGAAACATAACATGATTAAAGGAGAACTGTAGATAAATTATCTTAAGGAGAAGACGAAACTCATGTTCCCGATCATCAAAGATCCCTTAGGGTTCTACTGGTAATACATCCGAAGATTTTCGGAATTCCAGCTTCGTGGGATGAGGGTCCCTTTGAGGGATTCTAGCTTCTATGCTTCGGGCCGCTGGACTCGTACGATCTGGTAAGGTCCTTCCCAATTCGGGGCTAGCTTCCGCTGCTCGGTTGGCTGAGAAGCTTCAGCTTTTCTGAGGACGAGATCCCCCATTTTGAAAGACTTGGCCTTGACTTTGGCATTGTAGTACTGTGCCGTCTTTCGTTGTTATTTTACCATACGAACTCGGGCGGCCTCCCTCGCCTCTTCAACGAGGTCCAAATTGTTTCTGAGCTAAGAGGAGTTGGAGTCAGTGTCGTAGCACTCCACCCTCGGTGCGAGGAGTCCAATTTCCAAGAAAATGACGGCCTTTGTTCCATACGCTAGGTTGAAGGGGGTCTCGTCGGTGGGTAGTCGGAATATAGTTCGGTAGGCCTAGAGAATGTTGTATAAGTTCTCGACCCACTGTCCCTTGGACCGATCGAGCCTAGCCTTGAGCTCCTGCAAAATGGTGCGATTTGTTACCTCGGTTTCTCCATTTGTTTGTGGATGGGCGACCGAGATAAAACAGTGGTCGATGCCGAGTTCAGAGCAGAATTCTCTAAAACGGGCATTGACGAACTGACGGCCGTTGTCAGATATGAGGATGCGGGGAAGTCCAAATATGCAGATTATTGACTTCCAGACAAAATCCCGCATCTTCTGCTCGGTAATCCGAGCCACTGGCTCGGCCTCGACCCATTTGGTGAAGTAGTCGATGGAGACAACTAGGAACTTCCTTTGCTCGGTTGCCAGGGGGAATGATCACAGAATATTGGGGAAGGGCGAATGGCCAGGGGGCACTGATCGAGATCAACGGGGCCGAGGGTCGGCGCTGGATGTTGGCGTTCCGCTGGCACCGGTCGCATCTCCAAACAAAGTCCGTTGCATCCTTCTAAAGTGTGGGCCAGTAGTATCCCTAGCATAGAATCTTGTGGGCCAGCGCTCGGCCTCCCTAATGGTTCTCACAGATTCCTTCGTGAACCTCTCGTATAGCATAGTCCGCCTCTAACGGGCGGAGGCATCTGAGGAGAGGAGAGGTAAAGGATCTCCGATAGAGATTGCCTTCATACAATATGTATCAGGAGGCTAAACGTCTGATTTAGCGAGCCTCGAGCTCATCATCGGGAAGGGCTTCATCTTGCAGATAACTGATGAGCTCGTCCATCCAGCTC
>JAOXJJ010057107.1:0-15686 GCA_025769935.1 Phoenix roebelenii | reverse complement strand
GGATTTGGATCCAGAAAAATTTTTGAATTCTACGATCCGAGGCGCGTTCATGCGATGAACGACGTCCCATTCGAATTTCGCTGCGAACGTCGCATCGAATGGAGTGTTACTTAGCAGTGGTATCAGAGCAAAGGTCCAAGAGTTGTGACCGATCTTCGGGAACTCTCACGCGTGATCGTGTGACGAAGCGTGGCTCTCCATCCAGAGGTGTATAGAGATGCATGCTCTGATAGGTATACATGTGTGTCACCCTAATTTAAATAGGATCGAACCCATGTAGGAGTGGAGACTCCCCACTTTCAAAGCAACATGTGAGTGAGAATGTTTCAGAACAAATTATCCATTCGAGATTTCTTTTATGAAATTTTAATTTTGTTAACTTTTATAGAATCATCAGCAATTGCTAAAGAGTAATAGAAGATAGAAACAAGCATGTCATTACCGGATATGTCAAAATGAAAGTTTCATTACATAAGTTTCAATACAAAAGTTTCAATACAAGAGTTTCAATACAAGTTTCAATTCAAATATTTTAATATAAATAGTTCTAATCCTAATCTGACAGGTCAGGACTACTAATCCTAGTAGGACGACCTCTAAGGGGTCTAGAAGGCGGTGCAGTCAGTGTAGGCTGGGAAGATGATCCTGCACTGTGCTGATCCAGCTTGCTAGCGATCCTCTCCAAAATAGTCAAGATTCTCTAGAACCACTCACCCTGGATAAGAGTGCAATCACCCAAAATGGATTCGAGCCTCTGAATGCCCTGCTCGATCCTCCCCCTGAGAGTAGTCATTTCTTTGGAGAACTCTGATATATCAATGTGATCTGATCCTTCTAAAATCGAGAGTTTCTCAAAGATAGTCTTCATCTCATCCAAAACTGACTCTAGCTGCTCGGACTGCCTCTGCTCAACTAATGAATTCCTTTCAGATAGTCTGGCATCCATCTCATCTGTCACTCTAACCATCCTCCTCATTTGATCATCATCCAATCTCACTAAGGATGCAGCCTGTTGTCCTGTTGATGCTGAAGCTGGGATAGAAGGTATGGGCATATCTGAAGATGAGGGTGATCTGGGTGCTGTCTCAGGCTGTGTTCTACTAGGCTCACCTTCCTCCAGTGGATGTTGCTCGAATGCTCTCCGTTCCCATCTTCCATCCACTTTTCTATATTCCATCTTATGTAGAGATTTAGCATTGTAGATATCAGTGTGATAAAGTTGTCTCTTTGGGTCCTCCTCAGTAATAGGAATACTGAACTCCCTAAATAGTAAAGTGAGGACCACTCCATGAGGAAGACTTGCTTTGGCCTTAGTGTTCGCCTCACCCATATAACCCATTATCATCCTTGGTAAATTCAGTGGGTAGCCCTCTATCACACAATGCATTACCATAAGATCTCTTTCTGATACCAGGTCAAAACATATAGTCTAAGGGAATAGGATCCTTCCTATAATGTTGTGGAGAAGTCTCATTTCTATACTCAATTGATTTGCATAAATAACTTCTAAGAGATTTACTTCATCCCTTCCTAAAATCACTTTAATTGCCAACTCTCTATCAGAATGTACCGTTGGAGTAGGACCCTCTCTAGGCATTCTCAGAACTTGAGCAATCAGTTGCTCACTTACAATCATTCCTTTCCTTTCACAGAACAGACAAATCCTCCCGACCCTCTCTTCGAAGAACTATATAAATCTCTTGCTAGGTCAGAATAAATGGGTAGATCTAGTGAGCAGAGATATCCACAACCTAAAGCCTTTAATTTTTCTCCAATTAAAAACCCTTCTTGTTCAAAAAATCGAAAATCAATCCTCCTACATGTTGTCACTACTTTCCCAACACAAGATCTAGCAGTCGTGGCAGAGGATGAAGGAGAAGTAGAGATTGAGGATTCCCTTGGTCTCGGCTCATCATTTCTATGATTTGATCTTTTTTCCTCATGAGTTGATTCGGTAGATCTCCTCCTTCGGAATGCTAACTGCTTCCTAGGTCCTATTCTTGCTAGAATCAAGTGAAAATGGGAGAAAATATCATTGTGGATTCTTGAGAAATTAGGAAGAAATGGTTTGGAGAAGAGTTAGAGCATGGACGAAATGAAGACGAATAGAAAAATGCGGAGTCGGCTCTCTTTTAAGTGAATCATCCCGACCTCGAATCGACTCTAGCCTTTCTGCGCAAGTCGGCTCGAGCACGAGTCGGCTCGAGCTCGAGCGACTCGAATAACTTCTTGAGTCGGCTCTAGCACCTCTTTAGCAGAATTTTTAGTAGAGAAATAATTTGATCAATTTGTATCATTTGAGTTGCATAAAATGAGTTCTAATAAGGATCTTAAGAATGACAAATCTCTAAGAAAAGGGGTCACACATTTCTAATTCCCTTCTAAGAATACTAAACCTTTCTTCATTCAAGAGTTTTGTAAAAATATCTGCAATTTATTTTTCAGTGCTTACAAACTCAATTTTTATATTTTTATTTTTAACATGATCTCTAATAAAATGGTATCTAATTTCTATATGTTTTATTCTAGATTTATGGCACTAATGTTGTCACATTCTATGGGGATTTTATTTTATTTGATGCGATAAATTTCAAGTTACTGCTTAATCCATAGTACTTGAGCACAGCAACTTCTAACTACAATATATTTAGCCTCTATCGTAGACATTGCAACCAAGTTTTGTATTATTATCTAAGAATTAGCATGAGATTAGATTATTATCTAAGAATTAGCATGCACCACTTGTACTCTTTCTATCTAATTCACATCCAGCAAAATTAGAATCACTATAAGTAATTAATTCTAGTGTGGATTCTCTAGAATACCACAAACCTACATTTTGTGTTCCAATTAAATACTTTATGATTCTTTTGACAACTTGTAAGTGTTATTCTTTTGGTTCTGATTGATACCTAGCACATAAATATGCACTAAACATGATATCAGGTCTACTAGCAGTAAGGTAAGGAAGAGATCCGATCATACCTCTATAAAGCTTTTGATCCACTTTCTAATCTTTTTCATCTTTGTCTAGTTTGCATGAGGGGCTCATGGGTGTGCCTATAGATTTGCTAGTTTCCATCCCAAACTTTTTCATTATTTCTTTGATGTATTAGGTTTGGTTAATGAAGATCCCCTTCTTTACTCGTTTGATCTGGAGTCCGAGAAAGAAATTTAACTCTCCTATCATGCTCATCTCGAATTCTTCCTGCATTAACTTAGCAAAATCTTGACAAAGAGAGCTGTTAGTAGCACCAAATATAATGTCATCAACATAGATTTGTACCACTAATAAATCATCTTCTTTTTTCTTTAGGAATAAGGTAGTATCTACATTTCCTTTAGTAAAGTTGTTTTCGAGCAGATATTTACTAAGTCTTTCATATCATGCTTTAGGTACTTGCTTTAAACTATAAAGAGTTTTGTGTAGTTTGAAAACATGATCAAAAAATTTATGATTTTCAAAACCTAAAAATGCACTTTTGACATCCATTTGAAAGAAATTAAAAATTTACTGAACATGCAAATGCAAACAATAATCTAATGACTTCATGTCTAGCTACAGGTGCAAAGGTTTCATTAAAATCAATTTCTTCTTCTTGGTTATAACCTTTTGCAATTAATCTAGCCTTGTTCCTAATTACAACTCCGTTTTCATCCAATTTATTTCTATATACCCATTTTGTTCCTATAACTAGATATTCCTTAGGTCTTTCAGTTAATGTCCAAACATTATTTCTTTTAAACTGATTTAATTCTTCTTGCATAGCCATTATCCAATTAGAGTCAGTTTCAGCTTCTTCTATTATTTTTGGTTCTAATTGTGAGACAAATGCTAAATGATTGTTTATATTTCTAAGTGATAATCGTGTTCTCACCCCTTGGGATGGATCACCAATGATTAAATCTTTTGGGTGACCATATGCATATCTCCATTTCATGGGTAGATCATGATCTTGTTGTTCATTAGTATCTTTTTCAGTTTGTTCAGATTCTTCTTCGTTATTTTGATTTGAAGATCCATTAATGGTTATCTTTTCAATTTCATTTTTTAAAATACTTATGTCATCTTCAGGATCTTCCTTTCTTGAAGAAGAAGTAGAGGATTCATCAAATACAACATGAATAGATTCTTCAACAACAAGTGTCCTTTTGTTAAAGACTTTATATTCTTTGCTAGACAAGGAGTATCCTAAGAAGATATCTTCATCCAACTTAGCATCAAATTTTTCTAAGTTGTCTTGTTATTATTATGAATAAAACACCTACATCCAAATACATGAAAGTAACATTTAGTTTTCTATTATTCCAAAGTTCATAGGATGTTTTCTTTAGAATAGGTCTAATCAATGCTCTATTTAGAATGTAGCAAGCTGTGTTTACAACTTCAGCCCAAAAGTATCCGGGGAGGTTGCTTTCACATAGCATGGTTCGGGCCATTTCTTCTAAGATTCTATTTTTTCTTTCTACAACTCTATTTTGTTGAGGTGTCCTAAGTGCTGAAAAATTATGGTTTATTCCATTCTCATTGCAAAAACTTTCAAAGTGATGATTTTTAAATTCAATGCCATAATTGAAATAATAGTCGTGTCTTTCTCATTTAAAACTTTCTTATAGAATTTTTGAAATGCAGAAAATATTTCATTTTTATGTGCCAAAAATAGTATCTATATGAACCTAGAAAAATCATCTACTATCATAAGACCATATTTATTTCCTCTTAGACTAGTGGTTCTAGTAGGTTCAAAAGGTTCCATGTGAAGTAGTTCTAGTGGCCTAGAAGTTGAAACAATGTTCTTTGATTTGAAAGAATTTTTTGTTTATTTATCTAATTGACATGCATCACATATTTTATCTCTTTCAAAATTTAGCTTAGGAATTCCTTTAACTAACTCTTTTTTGATTAACTTAGACATTACATCTATACTAGCATGACCTAATCTATGATGCCATAGCCAACTTGCCTCATTAATTTTAAAATATGTGGAAACTAGACAATGACTACTCATAGAAAGATCATCTAGATTTATCATGTATACATTGCCATATCTATGTCCCACAAAGATAATGCTATTGTCGATGGGGTTAGTCACTATGCATAGAGATGCTTTAAAAGAAACCTTAAATTCTTTATCACATAATTGACTAATGTCAATAAGATTATGTTTTAAACCCTTCACATATAATACACTATCTATGAAAGTATAGGGAGTGATCTAAATTTTACCAATACCAACTATGTAACCTTGGCCATTGTCTCCAAAAGTCACCACTCCATTTTTTTTTGCCTCAAGGGTGATGAACTAATCTTTATCACCCATCATCTGCCTTGAGCAGCCTCTATCAAGATACCAACTTCTTTTAGCTCTTTTGGCTGCAAGACAGACCTACAAATATAGATTATACAGTTTTAGATACCCAAGCCTTCTTGGGTCCTTCACGGTTGGTATAGATGGTTCTTCTTGGAACCCAAATTTTCTTTACTTTGTTATTTTTAGATGTTTTTCTGTGATTCCAAACATATGATTTATGTCCTTTTTTATGCAGCAATAACAAGTAATATTTTTATTATTAATTGTAGAGGCCTTTTGATAGAAGTTTTTTACTAGTTTTTGTTTATTATGTGTTTTATATCCTATTCCAGCCTTATTAAAAATAGCTTGTTGACTACTTAGAATCACTTCCAATTATTTTGAACTACATGTGAACTTATCTATTAAAGGTTTGTATTTTTCTACTTCTTTCTTTAGTTTTTTATTTTTATTATTCAAGTCTTCTTTCTGATTTTCAGATTTTAGTTTTTGATTTTCATCAATCAAACATTACCTTTTCTTGCTAAGATTTTCAGATTGATCAATGAGAGTTTGATTTACTGCATTTAGTTATTTATTTTCCATTCCAAGTTTTCTATAATCATCAATTAATTCATAGAAAGCATTATGCAATTCTTCAAAAGTAAAATTTAGAAAAGGTTCAGATTTTACCTCATTATCATATGTCATGAGACAAAGGTTTGCCTTTTCTTAAGGTTCATCTTCGGATGATGTCTCCTCACTATTGCTCCATGTTGCTACAAAGGCCTTCTTCTTCTTTTTGGACATTTTCTTTAGAAGAGGACACTCTGGCTTAATGTGTTCGGATTTCTTACATTCATAGCATATGATGGGTTCCTTCTCTTCTTTTTTTCTTTTTCTGTTTCATCTCTAACTATGGGTTTCCTCTTGAAGTATGGCTTTCTTCTCTTCATGAATTTCTTGATTTTTCTTGCTAGAAGTGCCATATTGTCATCATCTTCTTCACTATCACTGTTGTCCTCATTCTTCTTTTGAGTGGCAATCTTTAAGGCAATGGTTTTCTTCTTTTTGACATCTTCCTCTATGTGTTGCTTCATTGTGAGCTCATGAGTCATCAGGGATCCAAGAAGTTCTTCAAGTGGTGGTACACTCAGGTCTTTAGCTTTCTAAATTGCTGTCACCTTGGCTTCCCATGACCTTGGAAGTGATCTTAGAATTTTTCTGACAAGTTCAGCGTTACCATAAGATTTTCCAAGACATTTCGAACCATTCACTATATCAGTAAATCTGGTGAATATTTTAGTGATGGATCCACTTAATTCTATCTTGAAAAGCTCATATCTATGAACTAACATATTTATTTTAGATTTTTTCACTTGATTGGTGCCCTCATAGGTAATCTCAAGTCTATCCCATATTTTCTTAGCATAAATACAGGTAGAAATTCTATTAAATTCATAGCCTTTGCATTTAATTGTGCCAAAGTTTTATCATTTTCATCCCAATCTCTTTCGAGTTTAAGAATGACAATATTTTCTACTATGTGTGTGGGAATGGGTGGTCCATTTACTATTATGTTCCATACGTTATAATCTAAAGCTTGAATGAATATTCTCATCCTAGCTTTCCAATATGTGCAGTTTGTTTTATTGAACAAAGGGGGTCTATTTGTTGATTATCCTTCAAAAAATGAAAAATAGGATTGAGTTGCCATCTAATCTTTTGCTCTTGACGGTTAGGTCAAATTTAAAAGATAAGAACTAAATAAGCACCTGCTCTGGTACCACTTGTTGAACAGAAGACAACCCAAGAGGGAGGTGAATTGTAATTTTCAAAACTTTTTTTCTAAGTGCAGCAGAATAAATAATTCTTAAGTAAATGACCAAAATATAAATGCAATAAACAAAGTAAGCAATGCACACACACAAACACAATGGTTTTATAGTGGTTCGGTGCTAATTCTACTCTTACATCCACTCCTCAAGATTCTTGAAAATTCTACTATAACCTTCTTGATTACATTGTGGTTGTTTTTCAAGTTCACAACCCAACATGTTGTTTTTCCGAGTTCACTAACTAAAACCTTTTATCTAATCTAATTCGAGTTTGGACTAAACCTCCCTCAAGTTTCAATACTTGAAACTTGTTACAAGAATAGTATGAAAGGGTTAGAACACAGAAATTATTGCTCGAAAAATTAAATGCACAAACTCAAAAAAAAATAAGCAATAAATTGGTTGCTGGCGCTTTGAATAAAGTCGATGAAGATCCGCCAACTTTCAAAGCTAAGAACTTGATCTTGATTGCTGAAATGAATGCTTTGAATGCTTCAAACTTGAATGCACACTTCTTGCTCTATTTTAGGTAGCTCTCTTAATGATTTTGTTGCCCAAGGTGACAACCCAGGGAGGGTGAATTGGGTTTTCTAAATGTTAAGACCTCAAATTAATTTTTTAAGTGAATGTGGTTTGGCCTATGTGATAAATATAGGTACAGTGGAAGCAATAGTAGTGAATCTCTAAACAATTGTGATTAAGTCACTTTTAGAATTTAAGCTAGAGCAATTGCTTAAGTAAAGGAAATAAACCAAGATGCACAGAATGCAAACACAATCGAGTATAGTGGTTCGGTGCACCCCAAAGCACATACGTCCATTCCTCAAGCGTTCTCTTAGAAATTCACTATAACCCCTAGGATTACAGTTGGATTATTTTTTTAGGTTCATAATGCAAAAACCCTTACAATTGGTTTTACGGGATCACCAATTAACCTAACTGTTGGTTTTACGGGCTCACCAACAACCCACACCGTTGGTTTTACAGGCTCACCTACAAACCTATATAGTTAGTTTTACAGGCTCACCAACAAACCTTATAACAACGAATAAGTGAATCAAAGTATAAAGCTCCTTAATGAGCAAATAAAACAAATATGCACTAAGAAGAAGAATAGAAAAATGTTATCTCTTTGAAGGCTTATTTCTTTTCTTCGCTGAGATTGCTTCACTCTTCAATAGATTGGTTGAGCTCTTGAAGGTGCTTAAATTCTGCTCAACATGCTTCTTTTGGGTTTGAACTTGAAGCAATAAATTGAACTTTCTTGGATTTTCCTTTTTTTCTTGAATGCGCACTTAGATCCTCACAAGATCCCTTTCCTTGATAAATAGTGTCTCTTAAATACTTCTTCAACTTCCAAATATTAGTTACTAGCCGTTGGATTGAAGAAACTCGATGTTTATAGCCGTTGGAAGTTTAAAAAGTACATCTGCAAAACTAGCCGTTATGCTGTCAGTTATGTTGGGGTCGACTCAAGCTTTTCTGGGATCGGCTCGAGTTACTATTCACAGGCTGGGGTCGGCTCAAGCTTTTCTAGGGTCGGCTCCAGCTACAGTGGGGTCGGCTCCAGCTACAGTAGGGTCGGCTCGAGCTATAGTGAGGTCGGCCCTCTCAGAAAATCCAGAGACTTATTTTCTTGACGTTTCAAGCTGGGGTCGACTCAAGCTACAGTAGGATCGACTCGAGCTACAGTGGGGTGGGCCCTTTCCGAAAATACAGAGACTTATTTTCTTGACATTTCAAGCTGGGGTCGACTCGAGCTACAGTAGGGTCGACTCGAGCTACAGTGCGCTACAGTGCCAGTTTTCTCAGGTCAGCTCGAGCTACAGTGCGCTACAATGCTACTTGTGCCAAACATGCTAGAGTTGGCTCCAAACATTTTGGGGTCGATTCTAAGCCTAATTTTCTGCATCTTAAGGTTAGATTTGCATATAAAACAAATAAAAGACATTGTAATTAATTTAGAATGCTTGGCACATAGAAGTTTCATCTCTTTAAATATGAAAAAGATAGAATTGTACTTTAACTAAGGGAACTTGACTCTTAAGTCTATTAAACCAAAATTTAGGTTTTTTCTCAAGTTCTTCCAATAAATTTGTCTTTAGATGAGTTCTTGAGAGTTGTTTTAATTGTATATGTAGAGCGTATCAAGAATGTTTCAGATCTTTCTTCCTTAATGTAGCCCAGAGGTGTAGCCCAAGAGAGGGGTGAATTGGGTCTTTTAAAATTAATAGCGTGAAATGAATGAGTTACAGTTATCTTCTAGTAACTTGTAGATTTAGCAGCAGAATTAAAGTTGCACAAATAAAGCAGTGAATAAGATGAGAAAAATAGTTAGAAATATGCAGTGGAAGAAGAGAGATAAACCACACATAAATATCAGAATTTATAGTGGTTCGGTGCACTCTTAGCACCTACATCCATTCCCTAAGCCTAGCTTGAGATTTCACTATAACCCAGCAGATTACAGCCTGATTATTTTTCGGGCTCACAATCAAAACTCATTTGATTTTTCCAGGCAACCAACCGAAAACCTATCATCGTTTGTTTTTCCGAGCTCACAAACAACCCAGTTGGTTTCCAGACAAACCAACCAAAAACTTTATACTGTTTGTTTTTTCGGGCTCACAAACAATTCAGTTGGTTTTCAGACAAACCAACCAAAAACTTTTTTCCTTGATGAGTACTCTCGATTCAGCAACTTCCAATCGAGGCTTCGAAGAGCCTTTACAAGTTTTAGATAGTGAAACTGTTACAGCAGCAAATAATCCAAATGAATGAATGCTGTAACTAGAAAACTCAAAGCTTTAGAGAATATAGAATAAATCATTAGAAATAAAAATTGAAGCCGATGAAGAGATTGGCTATGGAAGAGTATCCCAATTCTCGAACACCAGCTCTTCTTGATGTGATGAGAAGCTTCGACTGATTTCCTCACAGAAAAAAAGTTTAAGAAGAATGTCAGTGAGGATGATGAACTTTTCAGCTCTTTTTCTTCTCTCTTTTTGATTCTTGTGGTCTTTTCTCTTTGATTATATTTCTTTCCTCGTTATCTTTCCTTTCTGAGGTTGTCTTCAAGTTATATATGAGTTCATCAGAGGAATTTGAATTCCTTTCTTTCTGTTCTGATGAAAATCTTTTCTGTTACAAAGAAAGACAAAAGTTGTTGCAAGCTTTCCGTTGTGGTCCCAACAGTGCAGGGATCGACTCATGTAACTCAGGGGTCGACTCATGTCTATCCTGGGTCGGTATCTCAAGATATTGAGATGGCTCTTGCTGTGATAACTTCAAAGGGTCGACTCTTTAATCTTAAGGATCGACTCATCCTCTTCAGAAGTCGCCTCTTTAAACACAAGGATCAACTCATCCAATATTTTTTCTAGCTGATGCTGAAACTGAACTAGGGTCGACTCTTCAAACGCAAGGGTCAACTCTTCAATTTTGGAGGTTGACTCATTTGGAATAAGGGTCGACTCTTCAAACTTTGTCTCAGACGGTAAAAGCTCTCTATTTAATTTGAACTACATATGGGCCGACTCATGTTTTGCGGGGGTCGACTCATTGATTGTGCCACTTGAAGAAAGCATGCCAGAGTCAACTCAAACTTATCCTTTTTGCTTAGAGGTCGACTCAAGTTTTTCAAACAGAAAACTTTAGATTTCATCTTTGATCTCCATGGATAGGATTAAGATCATTTTCCTTTTAGAACATATCCAATTAAGTGTTTGTGAAGAAACAATGATTTTGCAGTGCTTCATTTCTTCTGAATTTTTCTTGACTTATAAAACTTCACAATTAAGCCAACATCATTAGTACACAATATTATCTCAAGTATTTTGTAATTATCAAAATTCATCCTTTAGGGTTGACAATCTTTTCCTTTTTGATGATGACAAAACCATTGAGTCTAAAAGAATTTAGCAATAAATGTTAGCGCAATTATAAGAATTTTATAATGAAGTTCAGAGAAAATATGACATTCAGAGATAAATACATAATTTTAACAAGTTGTGGAGAAAATCTTCCCCTATCAATCACAAACATTTATATTATGCAGAGATCCTTTTCTTCTTCTTACAATTCCATATATGTATATTACTATATGTATATTACCATTTAAATCTTCCCTGTATATTACCATTAGTGTCATATAAACTTTGAAATTCTTTTCTCATCTCTCAGATTGGAATTCATTTCACATATCATATATACTTTGGAGTTCTTTTCACATTTCTTCCCCTTTTTGTCATCAACAAAAAGAAGGAAAAAAAATGTGATTTCAATTTCTCTCTTTTTGTAAGCTTAAGCATTAAGGATTAATTAACAGTTGTGTTAAGGAGAGAAGGTATCAGATTCAATATTTTTGTAAAGTATCAGAGCAACATACAATTAAAGAAAATGTATATTTCAAAAAAGGTAAATATTCATTGCAATTGATAAATGAAGTACACTTGATAAATTAAAATACAATTGGTATCATGCTCAGTCAACATACAAGTGTGCCAAAAAGATATGAAACGAAGCTCAATACAAAGTTATGTTTTGAAAACATGGGGTTTAGTTTAGGTACAGTCTAGGTTTAAGGTTTTGAAGATGAAGGTCCAGACTGATCTTCCTCTCGCTTTTCCATCAGCTTATCAATCTTTTGGTTCAGTGCAGAGAGAGAGGTTAAAAGCTGAGTGTGTTCTTCTTTCAGTTCTTGTATAGAACCTTGAACATAATTTTGTTGCTCTTTCAAGTGTTCTTCAATTTTAGTAATTCTCCTCTGTTGATTAGATGTCGGTTGCATCAATCCTTGAAGTTTAACTTTTACCTCTTTCACCGAGTCAGTGAGATCAATTATTAACAGTGTTTTAATGATGATATCTCCAATAAATTTTAACTACCACTTCTCAAGTCTTAGTGGAGGATCTGATGGTCTTTGAATTGGAGGAGGTTGACTGACTGGAGGCTCTTTTGGAGGTGCTTGAGTAGGGATTCTTTTGCCTTTAAGTGGTGTTGGAGTGCTTGCCACTTTCATCTTGAATTTCCTTCCCTTTATGAATCCATTTTTCTTCAGCTTTGACAAATCCCATTCTCTTCAGTGATTTTTCATTGTAGACATCTGAATACAGAAATTCGTTCTTGGTCTCCCCTTCTAAATTCAAATTGAAGTAAGTGAAGACTAATGTCAGAATCATACCATAGGGAAGTGAACCTCCTTTTCTCTGTCCTTGAACTTTCATGTATCTAATCATCAAGCAGGGTAGATTCGGTGGCAATCATTGAATCACATGATGCATAACTAGTATGTCTCTTTCTGATACATGATCAAATTTTTCTTTCTTTGGGAATAGCATCTTATTAATCATGTGATGCAACAATCGCATCTCTGCATTCAGTTGATTGGTACTAACTTCAGTCCAATCTTCTGTGACTTCTCTATTCATAATGGTGCTTATCCCTTCGTTTCTATTCTCTAAATGATCTCCATTCTCTCCATCATTGGGAATCCGAAGAGCATCCCTAAGAATTTCTTCTGAAATCAAGATAGGAATATCTTTAACCTTGGACGAGATCTGACCTTGCCCAAATCTTGTATTGTTGTAGAACTCTCACCAAGTCTGAATAGGTCGGCACATTCAATGAACACAGATATTTCCAACCTATCTCCTTCAGATTTTGACCTTGTGGAAAATTCTCCTTCTTCAAAAACTCAAAATCCACTCTTCTTTCGGTGGAGATATTTCTTATGGAGAGGGGACCTTGCTTTGAAACTGAGGATGGAGGTGACAGAGGGGCCGAATCGGGCTGAGGTGGTGGCGTTTCTTATCTTTGTGGATTCACGGCTTTCTCTGCCCTAGCTTTTGTTCTCCTCTCAGTTTGCGGAGTGGTACTCTGCCTCATTGGTCCGGATGTAAGTTGCTTTCTTCTCATCATTGGAAGATCAATCAGGACCTCGGAAAGGTTTTCTAGAGTTTTCGAACGTTTTTGTTTGAAAGAGTGTTTGAATACTGAAAGCATTTTAAGGAAAATGAAATATTTCAGGTTCAACGTTTCAGAGGGAGAGTGTTCTTAGAATCCATTTCAAATAGTTCCACTTTAGTCAACTCATTTAATTTATGAGTCGTCTCCTGTAGATTAGGGGTCGACTCTTTTAACTTAAGGGTCATCTCTTGTAGGTTAGGGGTCGACTCATGAAAGTGATGAGTCATTCCTTACTACATGAGTCGACTCCTCATTCACATGAGTCGTCTCCTCAAACAGTTCAAGAGACAAAATGTTTTTAAATAAGATTTAAAAATTGATTGCAATCCACATATCAAATCAACTAAAATTCAACCAATAATAGTCAATCAAAATATGCAATTTAACATTCATAATCAGTCATCAAAATGGATCGCAAATGCATAATTCACCTCTAAATTTACAAAAGACTTCTTCATTAAGAGGTTTGATGAAAATATTTGCAATTTGTTTATCAATATTTATAAATTCTATTTTTATATCCCAATTTTGAGCATGATCTCTTATGAAATGATGTCTGATTTCTATATATTTAGATCTTAAGTGTTGTATGGGATTTTTAGTCAGATTTATGGCACTAGTGTTGTCACACCTTATTGAAATATTATTTTGTTTTATGCCATAGTCCTTGAGTTGTTGCTTAATCCATAGGATTTGGGCGTAGTAACTTTCTGCAGCAATATATTCAGCCTCAGCTGTAGATAGTGCTACGGAATTTTGCTTCTTGCTAAACCAAGGGATTAAGTTTGTTTCAAAAAATTGACAAGTTCCACTTGTACTTTTTTTTCTAATCTATAACCAGCAAAATCAGCATTTGAATATCCAATTAAGTTAATTGTAGATATCTTAGTTTACCATAAGCTTAAATGTTGAGTTCCTTTTAAGTATCTTTTTTTGGATAAAGTTAAGTGTGTATATATCCAAATTGAAGAAATGACGTACAAATGCATAGGGGCATACTCCAGAAATCAAAGACTAGGAGGGCATACCCCTCTAGCCACAACAACTATCTACAAAGCTTGTAAGAACAAAATGATGAGAGTATCAAAAGATATCATCAGAGAATCCCCACAAACTGTGAAGCCATCTATTAGTAGGAGATGGAATCACACCCCATGTGAGAATAATCCGAGTCACAATACAAAAAGTAATCTCTCTCAGAAGAACACACTCATGTGTAGGGCCATCGCCATGCAAACGAACATTACGTTCCCTCCAAATGTAGTAGACCGCAGCCGCCACCATAAGCTTTGCAGTTCGACCTAAGAGTGAACGACCATCCATGTGAGAAAGCCAAGAGACCGTATCCATCCATCTACGCGAGGCCCACGGAATATTACACTTGGCACAAAGAATGGACCAGATGCGCTGAGAGAATGGGTACTCAAAAAATAAATGATCCACATCCTCATGCCCACCCCCACACAAAACATATTGGGCGACCTAAATAATGCCAAAGCGTATAAGCTTAGCTTGAGTATACAAGGCATCCTAGATGGCTAACCAAAGAATAAAGGACATCCTTGGAATAGCTTGGCTATGCCAAACAAGCTTCCACCAGTCCACTCTACTATGATGCGGGCACAACGACTCCCAAACACCACGAATAGAGAAGGAACCCTTCGGAGTATCAATCCACTGCAAGACATCTAGCCTTCTGCTATCTGGCCGGAATGAAGTAGGAGTACTACTAATGAGCTCAAGCCATGCAGGGGAGCGGGAGATAGGCCAGTGCCACTCCTGGCCGTCAATAATAGCCTCTACCTTGGCATTCTGCCCGAGGCCAGAATCATAGATAAACCTTTCCCCAAACACCTCAATAAGAGGACCAAGGGGATGCCAATGGTCAAACCAAAGTGAAATACTATCTCATCTTCCATCGGACAAGGCTGCGAAGACTAAGAATCTTCCGCCAACTCCAAGAGCAATCCTTGGGGCATTTGATCTCCCAAATACTTCTGCCTCGCAAAAGATAAGAGTGAACCCAAAAAGACCAAAGAGAGTTACCATCATCATTATAGAGAGCCCATAAGTGTTTGGTCATGGCTGCCCTATTCCAAGTCACCATGTTCTTAATGCCCAAACCCCCTTCCTCTTTAGGCAAACAAATATTGTCCCATGCTACCTTCGCACCTCTAGTGCTAAGCTCACAACCCTTCCAAAGGAAAGAGCATAAAGTGGATTCCACCTTCTTAATAATTGATTTGGGCAAGATGAATAAGGAGGACCAATAAAATTGGATGGAAAACAAAATAGATTTGATGAGTTGTAATCTACCTATGAAGGAGAGAGCACGACAAGTCCAACTCTTGGTTTCAGCAATAATCCGGTCCATCAACACCTTACAATCAGTAGCCTTTAACTTAGTCATTATAAGTGGCACACCAAGATACCTAATCGGAAGCGCTCCTTCATTATACCCGAGGATATCCAAAAGCTGTATTCGAAGCTCGGAAGGCACTCCACAAATGAACATTGTGGAGTGATTGGTTATACTCCTATTTGATTTTGATGAGCTCAAAGCACTTGAGTATGTTTTATGGTATACTAA
>JAOXJJ010057106.1:0-15697 GCA_025769935.1 Phoenix roebelenii | reverse complement strand
AAAAGAACTACGTATGGCTTGATCCCCCTTATGAAGGGGTACGTAGGCAACCCGATCAGGTTCAGCCATGATTTTCAAAAAAAAAAAAAATCAGCATGCTTAACACCAAAGAACCTAGGATACACTTTCATATAAGTCACCCCAAAGCACGTGAGCACACCGCTGGCACGTGATCAGAAGTGCTCGACCTCGAGGTGCCCGATCTCAGAGACGTCCAACCTCGAAACGTCCAACCAGGCGCCCGACCTCGAAACACCCGACCTGTCATCCGGCCAAGTGCCCGACTTCAGGGCCCTTGACCTGGCTACCGACCTCGACGATCCCCGATCTCGGGAACCCGACCTCGCCACCTACCTATCACAGTCACATCCTTCAGCAGCCTGACCGGGACCATGCCCTGCCACCGCCGTCCGCAATTAATACGCATGGCTCTCGCAGACCTCCGGCTCACTCAACAATTAATGCGCATGGCTCCCGCAGACCTCCAGCTCACTCAACAATTAATGCGCATGGCTCCCGCAGACCTCCGGCTCACTCAACAATTAATAAGCATGGCTCCTGTTATCTATGGATCTCAAGTCCACTATGGCAAATCAGCTCGGCTGCGTCCGATCAACCATGACAACTCTCTGACTCCAGCATGATCTCCTACGGCAAGACATTAATTCGCACGATCGTGCACTAATTTACTCGACATGCTCAATCATACGGTGACTTCACCCTATCACATCATAGGTAATCCAGTACCCCTCTATAAAAGAAGAACCCCACCATTTTAGAGGGGGCTGGACTTTGAAACTTTGGATATTGATTTCTCCACATTATCTCTCCGCCTATACACTTGCCCCCTTTGACTTAGGCATCGGAAGGCCGGTGCCAGAAACTCCGACCACCGACTTTTTGCAGGTTCCACGGAGGACGCCGCCCGCCGATGGATCGCCGCCCGCCAGTTCTAGAGGAAGGGACCGAGTCGCAACCATGAAGTTGAGAAGCAAAGGAGCCTCTAATGCCTCCCGACATCTCCCACCAAGTTCTGGACACTTCATTCAGAATTTGCCACCTCTGGCTGATCTAGCTCTACAAGTTCAGTCGGAACAGTTCGACATCCTGGTGTAGCTGGTCAAAGCCTTGGCCGCAGCCGTCCAAGGTTTGCAGCATGAGGGAGCCCCACCTGCGCCGCTTCTGCAGGCCCAAGTCCAGCCAGTGCCTCCTCCGAACGGACCGGCGCCCTAGGGACAAAACCTCCACGGCTCCTCAAAGGCCAACAATGAGGAGCGATGCTACTGCCACGATTCAGCTCAAGCGTCCCCCGGAGGGAACCCTTAGTGAGGGGCCTGGGCAATGGGCCGCAGCTATCGGAAGCTGAGTCAGTCCCGAAGAAACTTACGCCAGAGCAAACCACCGTGGAGGACCCCCAGAGCGGAGAACTCGACAGGAAAGTTGAAAAGCTTGAGCGCCAGATTGAGGCGCTCCACAGCAAGAAGGCGAGATATGAGGGCAACTTCGAATTTACCACTAAGTCCTCCTTTTCCTGCCAGATCGAGAATGAGCCGGTCCCATCAAGGTTAAAATGCCCCAGGTGGAGCCCTATAACGGCACGACCGACCCCCTCGACCATTTGGAGAGTTACCGAGCCCTCATGGCGTTGCAGGGGTCCTCGGAGACCATGATCTGCAAGGCCTTTCCAGCAACACTCCGGGGAGTGGCTCGGCTCTGGTTCTCTGGGCTGAAGCCCAGTACTGTGTCTTCCTTTGAGCAGCTTGGCCGGCAGTTCACCACCAACTTTGCTGCCAACCGACGTCAGCAGCGAACCTCGGACTTCCTCCTCGACATCAAACAAAGGGAGGGAGAGTCTCTCAAAGACTATTTGGACCATTTCACTGCCGCAACTTGGGAGGTCCGTGAGCTCGACCAGTCAATAGCCATGTCAGCACTCAAGACTGGAGCTCGGTCCTACATGTTTCTCTTCTCTATCGAGAAGAGTTTCCCCGCTGACTTTACCGAGATGCTGGTCCGAGCTCGAAAGTACGCGAAAGCCGAAGAGGCCATTGCTTCCAGGCGAGGTGCGACCGAGCAGACCTCCAAGAAGCAGAAGAGACGCTGCGAGGAGCGCGATCGTCGTAAAAGCCCGTCTCCCCGTCGAAATAAAAATCTGTCGCGGCTAAGGAGTCCACCTCGGCAGCAAGGATAGCGTAGACCAAGGTCCCCGCCCCGACCAAGATCTCCAACACGGCCACGAGTACCCTCGGAGACGAGATCGAGGCGCTCATCCGCCGTGGAGTACTTAACCGATTTGTGCGGAACCGGTGTGAGGAAAGGAGGCCAGCAGAAAACGCCGCGCAGCCCGAAGATCCAAACGCCAACAGGCCCATTGCCTGCACCATCAATACCATTAGAGATGGAACCTCGGTCAGAGGGCCAGCCGAGGAAAGAGTTCCCCCAAAGCGCCCGCGCACCTATGAAGCCATCTTGTTCTCGGACGAGAACTTGGAAGGAGTTGAGACTCCTCATGATGATGCTGTGGTCATCTCAATGATTGTAAACAAGTTTGATGTAAAGCACATTTTAGTAGATAATGAAAGTTCGGCGAATGTTTTGTACTATGACGCCTATCAAAAAATGGGGATGATAGAAGCCAACTCTGAAGAATGAATGCTCCCTTGGTTGGATTTACCGGGGATTCGCTCCCAGTGAAGGGCGAGGTTGGCCTCCTAGTCACGGTCGGGCTTGCCCCTCGAGAAAGTACTGTAAGGATGAATTTTCTAGTGGTCTGTCTGCCTTCGGCCTACAACGCCATCCTTGGACGACCAGGGCTCAACGCCCTCCGAGCCGTGGTCTCGACCTGTCACCTGCTCATGCGGTTCCCTACCAACCAAGGAGTAGGCGAAGTTCGTGGGGACCAGTCGGTAGCAAAGCGGTGCTAATGGCAACCCACAAAACAAGGCAACCGGCTAAAGTACTGAACCAAGAGGAGCGACCAGCCGAGGCGTCAACTTCGGCAACAGATCAGGCACTCTCCATCAAAACTTTGGAAGCACGGGATGGCCCACGAAAGGAACAGGTAGAGCATGGTGAGCTTCTTACCCGAATTTCCTTACAAGAAGATTGCCCTGAGCTAACCATGCAGGTCGGCTCCAGCCTGGACACCCGCGAAAGAGGGCGCCTGATCGAGTTCCTGCGGGACAGCATGGACGTCTTCGCCTGGTCGCCCGCCGACATGTTGAGGATAGATCCTGAGGTCACGGTTCACCGACTTCAGGTGAAACCGACCTGCAGGCCCGTGCGGCAGAAGAAGCGAAGTTCCTCCCCGGAGCGACAACGGACGACGGTCGAGGAAGTGGACAAACTTCTCGAGGCCGGTTTCATCCGAGAGGCCTCCTATCCGAATTGGCTCGCCAACGTGATCCTCGTCAAGAAAGCCAACGGAAAGTGACGCATGTGTGTGGACTATACCGACTTGAATAGAGCCTGTCCAAAGGAAAACTTTCCACTCCCCAGCATCGACCAGCTCGTGGACTCCACCTCGGGGTAGCAGCTGCTGACATTCATGGATGCCTTATCGGGATATAACCAAATCCGGATGGCGCCAGAAGACGAGGAGAAGATGGCCTTCATCACCGACAGAGGCACTCACTACTATAAAGTGATGCCTTTCGGCCTAAAAAATGCTGGAGCAACATACCAAAGGCTGGTCAGCCGGATCTTCAAGAGCCAGATAGGCCGAAAAATGGAGGTCTATGTGGACGACATGCTGGTGAAGAGCCGAGCAGCAGAGGACCACGTGGCCGACCTCAATAAGACTTTCTACACCCTCAGAAAATATTGGATAAAGCTCAACCCTGCCAAATGTGCGTTCGGAGTTACCTTGGAAAAGTTCCTTGGCTTCATAGTCACCCAGCATGGAATCGAAGCGAATCCTGAGAAGATCCGAGCACTACAAGAGATGGCGCCGCCAAGGACGGTCTAGGAGGTGCAGCCGCTCATAGCCGGGTTGCAGCCCTGGAAAGATTCGTTTTCAGGTCCGCCGAGAGATGCCTTTCCTTCTTCGCAATCCTCAAGCGGCCGAAGAATTTTTTATGGACGGAGGAATGCCAGCAAGCTTTCGATGAACTCAGGTGTCTCCTTGCTTCCCCTCCGCTTCTTACAAAATCCCAACAGGGTGAGCTCCTCTATTTGTACTTGGCCGTCTCCCCAGTTGCGGTAAGCTCAGTCTTGGTCCGAGAAAAGGATAAGCTGCAAAGACCAGTGTACTACACCAGCCGGGTCCTGAGAGATGCTGAAACTCGATACTCTAAATTGGAGAAAACCATCTTCACCTTGATCATCTCGGCTCGGAGGCTCCGGCCCTATTTCCAAGCCCACACGGTGGCCATACTGACCGACCAACCTATGAAGCAAATTCTTCAACGGTCAGATCGTGCCGAGAAGATCACCAAATGGACGATCGAGCTCGGGGAGTTCGACCTCGAATACTATTCGAAGCCAGCAATTAAAGCCCAGGCACTTGCCGACTTCATTATGGAGTGCACGATGCCAGACGATCCTGAGCCTGTGACCATATCAGCGAAGGAGACCCCGAGGTAATTATGGACCCTACATGTGGACGACCCCTCAACCTCGGGGGGTAGTGGAGCAGGCCTCATCCTCACCAGCCCGGACGGAGTGGTTGTAGATGAAGCTTTGCGCTTCGAGTTTCCCGCCTCCAACAATATGGCGGAATACGAGGCACTCATTGTCGGGCTCAAACTGGCAAAAGAGCTGAAGGTGAATGACCTAAAGGTCTTTAGTGACTCCCAACTGGTTGTGAGCCAGATCCTGGGAGACTTTGAGGCCAGAGAGCCCATGATGCAGAAATATCTTCAGAAGGTGCGAGATCTCACTTCCACTCTGAGCTCCTTCAACATTCAGCATATTTCCAGGATAAAAAACCTAGGAGCAGACCAACTGTCGAAGCTAGCGACTTTCCGCATGAGTGAGCTCCCGAAAACGACGATGCTTGAATACCTTCAGACGCCCAGCACCGAGGAGCCTGAACCAGCTCTCTGCCTTAAGACGGAGCCGAACTGGATGGACGAGCTCATCAGCTATCTGAAAAGTAAAGTCCTACCCAACGATGAGCTCGAGGCTCGCCGAATCAGGCGTCTGGCCTCCTGGTATGTATTGTATGAAGGTAAACTCTACCGGAGATCCTTCACCTCTCCCCTCCTCAGATGTCTCCGTCCGTCAGAAGCGGACTATGCTATGCGAGAGGTTCATGAAGAAATTTGCGGAAATCATTTGGGAGGCCGAGCACTGGCCCACAAGATCCTCCGCCAGGGATACTACTGGCCCACACTTCAGAAGGATGCAATGGACTTCGTCCGAAAGTGCAATTGGTGCCAGTGGAATGCCAACATCCAGCACCGACTTCAGCCCCGCTGACCTTGATCGGCACCATTCACCCAGTGGAAAATCGACATCCTGGGGCCATTCCCCCTAGCGACCGGGCAGAGAAAATTTTTAGTCGTCTCCATCGATTATTTCACTAAGTGGGTCGAAGCTGAACCAGTGGCCCGGATCACCAAGCAGAAGATGCGGAACTTCGTTTGGAAGTCTATAATTTGTAGATTTGGACTCCCCCGCATCCTCATATCTGACAATGGCCGCCAGTTCGACAATGTTCATTTCAGAGAATTCTGCTCCGAACTCGGCATCGACCACCGCTTCACGTCGGTTGCTCATCCACAAATAAATGGAGAAACCGAGGTAACGAATCGCACCATCTTGCAGGGACTCAAGGCCAGGCTCGACCGGTCCAAGGGGCAGTGGGTCGAGGACTTATATAACGTTCTCTGGGCCTACCGAACCACATTTCGATTACCCACTGGCGAAACCCCCTTCAACCTGGCATATGGGACAGAGGCTGTCATCCCCTTAGAGATCGGTCTTCCCTCTCCGAGGGTGGAGCATTACGATGCTGACTCCAATTCTTCTCAGCTCAGGAATAACTTGGACCTCATTAAAGAGACAAGAAAAATCGCCCAAGTCCGTATGGCGAGATACCAGCAAAAGATGACCCAGTACTACAACTCCAAAGTCAAGGCCAAGCTTGTCAAAGTGGAGGAGCTCGTCCTTAGAAGAGCTGAAGCTTCTCAGCCAACCGAGCAGGGGAAGCTAGCCCCAAATTAGGAAGGACCTTACCGGATTGCACGAGTCCAGCAACCCGGAGCATACAAGCTAGAATCCCTTGAAGGGACCCTCATCCCACGAAGCTGGAATTCTAAAAATCTCCGGATGTATTATCAGTGAAACCCTAAGGGGTCCTTGGTGATCGGGAACACAAGTCCCATCTTCTCCTTATGACAATTCATCTACAGTTCTTCCTTAATCATGTTATGTTTCTTCTGATATCGGAGTATTTGTGATTTTCAGAATACCCGACTCAGCTCGGATGCCCGACCAAACTCGGAGCCCGACCAAGCTCGAAGCCCAACCAAGCTCGGATGCCCCAACCAAGCCTGGAACGCTTCGCCACGTCGATATCGAGTTCGCTCTCGATCTCCCTCAAAGATTCCGACTAAGATCGGGATGCCCCAAGTGTCGATAGTGCGTTTCCAGACCCCTCGACCTCGGAAAGTGTCGCATGTCGATAGTGCGCTCCCAAACCCCTCAACCTTGCGCACGATTCCTCGACTAAGGTCGGGATGCCCCGAGTGTCGATAGTGCGTTCCCAGATCCCTCGACCTCGAAAAGCGTCGCAGATCGATAGTGCGTACCCAGACCCCTCGACCTTGCGCACGATTTCTCGACTAAGGTCGGGATGCCTCGAGTGTCGATAGTGCGTTCCCAGATCCCTCGACCTCGAGAAGCGATGCCAGGTCGACAGCGAGCCCGAGCTCCATCGACTTCACGTACGATCCCTCGACTAAGGTCGGGATGCCCCAAGTGTCAATAGTGTGTTTCTAGACCCCTCAACCTCGGAAAGCATCGTAGGTCGATAGTGCGTACCCAGACCTCTCGATCTTGCGCACGATTCCTCAACTAAGGTCGGGATGCCCCGAGTGTCGATAGTGCGTTCCCAGATCCCTCGACCTCGAAAAGCGACGCCACATCGACAGCGAGCCCGAGCTCTCTCGACTTCGTGTTCGATCCCCCGACTAGGATCGAGAAGCTCCGTAAGCCGACAACGAGCCTGCTCTCACTCGGCCTCGGGAAGATATGCGGGGCAGAGCTTTCTTGGCCTCCCCGTGATGACCGACACGACCAAGAGGTGGCACCTACGTGGATCCCCCGACAACAACTCCATGCCAGCGCACCTGAAGTGGGCTACGGGCCCGAGAACGGCCCTAAAAGCTGGTTGCAACGTGAAGCGCCTAGCTGAAACAGTGCAAGAGGTACACACTTGCATCACCGCATTTATTCGTTTATATTGCTGGACGCTTGACAAAATTCCGACCAAAATTGGGATGCTTCTCTGAGCTAATCTTAAGCCGAGGTCCTGTCGACCCCGCGCATACTCTCCTCATCAGTGATCTCCGGTCCAGTCCGTATAAAACCTGCTGGATGAGGGCTCAGCCAAGCCCAAATGCCAAAAGTCATTGGTTTGTAGCGATGATTTCAAGCCTTGACACACTGGTCGAGCTCAAAAATGCCGAGGCACCTGCCATAAAATTTAATTTGGCTTGTTGGTATTTCGACTAGGCTCGAGACCAGCCGCAAAGCACCTCAACGATATCTCAATCTACGGTCTCTTCGAAGACCTATCCTAAAGCTTTTATGAGCTTATACACAGAAAGCCGAGCGCGAAGACTAGGTCGGATCTTCCGGAAGATAGACCCAAAAGATGCCCCTGTGGGGTCCTGGGTTCGAGTATAGCGCTTCGGCGATTTGGAATCCGAGCTCAAGGGCTCGGCGAAGTTCAAATCCGAGCTCGAATACGATTTGAGAGCCGAACTCAATGGCTCGGCAAAGTTCAAATTCGAGCTCGAAGACTTCTATCCGGCCTAGACCAAGCGATCTAGCGGGTCCGAGGTCCGAATATAGCGCTTCGGCGATTTGAGAGCCAAGCTCGAGGACTCGGCGAAGTTTCGCTTTGGCGATTTGAGAGCCGAGCTCGAGGACTTGACGAAGTTTCGCTTCGGCGATTTGAGAGCCGAGCTCGAGGACTCGGCGAAGTTTCGCTTCGGCGATTTGAGAGCCGAGCTCGGGGGTTCGGAGAAACTTGAAACCAAGCTCAAAAATCCTGCAAGCTTTCCTAAAGCCTATCGTCTATCGGACCTAGCTGGTCTGGGGTTCGAGCGCGACGATCCGGCGGTTTACGAGCCGAGCTCAAAAGCACGGCGAAGTGAGTCCGAACTCAGGAACCCCGTGGGTTTTTCTAGAATGTATCAGGCCTAAGCTTGACCACCTAGCGAGCGTGATCAAAATCTAGATCTACGGAGCCTAAGTCTATGAACTTAGTTGAGCCCGAAGACTTGGAGTAATTTGCCAGAAGGAATTCAACTCAATTACAAAAAAAGATATGCAAATTTGACAAGAAGATATGCAAATTTGACAGGAAGAATCCATTGATAGAAGCCCGCAGGCTGAGTACAAAATCAAGGCTCGGTCGTACAATGAGTTCAGAGGCCGGCCTCATTTACAAAAAAAAGGAGAAAAGACGGAACAAAACAAAGCTCTAAGCGGCGGGTATAGTGCCGAGGTCGTCCACAACTGTCGCCTCGGCACTTTCTGTTGGAGCTTCCGCGGGTTCTCCTGCATCGAATGCCTCGGCTTGCACATCACCAGCAGCTTCAGGGGCAGCGTTTGAAGCTCCTTCGGGACCTTCCTCAGCGGATGCCTCCCGTGCCGCCTCTTCGGCTGCCTAGGCTTCAGCCCCGGCTGGGTCTTCGGGCGTATCCTCCTCCTCGACCCCCGCTCCCGGTTCGAGCAGATTGAGGTCGAAGTCGGGGCAGAGTCGCTTCAGTTGGTTACAGAAGTCTTCAAAACCGTGGATGAGCCCATCCACGGCCTTTTCCCCCAGCAGGTCACGAAACTCTTCCGACTCCCGGAAGAGCTGCACCGCGTTTTGAGCCTCCTCCTGGGCCTTCTTCTCGCGGGCCTCAAGCTCCTCGACCTTGAGCTGAGCGCCCTTCACCTTCTGCTCGTGGACGGTGAGTGCCGAGCAAGCCTCGGTCAAACGAGCCTCTGCAAACCGCACCTCCGACCTAGCCAGAGCGTGTGTGGCCTTCTCCTCCTTGAGCTCCGCGGTCAGCGCTCGGAGCTCGTCTTCCCCTGCTTCCACCCTCGCCAGGAGTTCCCATCGCGAGAACTCAGCCTCGCTGAGCTTCTTCTCGGCCTCCTCTTGCCCCCGCAGACACCTTCAGGCCCGCTTCCGATAGTCTTCGGCTATAGAGATCAATGTATCGATCTCATGGAGATGCTGTAGACAGAGCCGAAAAAATGAGATGGGGCCAAAAGTCAAAAAAAAAGAGAGAAAGAAAAAGAAAAGAGAAGAGGCGAACTTACTCGGACGGTGAAGCGGCGAGTCTCATCTAGGAAGTTGTTGAAACTCATTGCCCGGAACTCGGCCTGGTCGGCCGAGAGCAGCGTGACGTGGAAGATCTGTCGCGCCGTTTCAGCATTGTTGAGGGCCGAATCACCCTCGAAGACTGCCCACTCAGGGCAGTAAGGCCTCCTCTCCTGACGGCCTTCGCCCTCTGAGGGACCCGGAAGGCCGGGCCTTGCTGGGCTCGGCGGGGACGGCCTTGCAGCCCCTTGGCTGCTTTCTAACTTGGGCTCCGAGTGCTGAAGTCGGACGGGTGGCTGACCAGAACGCTGAGAGATAGGGGCTGGGCAGGCGAGCGCTGCAAAAGCTCCCGCGGAGTGTGAGCCCCCTCGGTCGGAGCTCGGAACCTCCCTCCGAGCAGGCCTGGAAGACTCAGCCTGTGGTGCGCTTGCCTCGGCAGCCGCGTCGGATGAAGATCGGGCCCTCTTTCTCGGCTCAGGCGGAACTCCACCGGTCATGGCTGCTCTCTTCCAAAATCGGGCGTAGAGGGCGACACTTTTTGTCATCATTTTTGGGACGTCTGAAGGCACAAAAAAGGAAAAAGTTAGGACGTCATGAAGACACAAAGGCAAAGCAAAATGAATAAAACAAAACTATCGACTACCCTTACCCTGAGGGCGTGCCGAGCTCAGGCCAACATTGATCAGAGCGTCCTCGCTCACGAGGTCGTTCAGCAGAATATTCTCCCCGATGCCGCAAAGAGCGTCGAGGATCCCCTGCTCTCCTTTGGACAATTTGGGGAGCTTGTTGGCGGTTTTGTGACGAGCCTACTCCCACCGAGGGTCGAACCCTCACGTCCGTTCGGAGGACAAAAAGAAAAACTTCTCCTTCCATCCATGAATGGATGTCTGAGCACCCCGGAAGAGTGGTTGACCGCCCCGAAGGGCAAGGTAGAGCCACTCTCCATCTCTCGAATTGGACTTCAGTAGGAAGTACCATCGAAAGACGTTGACAGAAGTCGGCATCCCGTGCGCCAAGCACAGGGATAGAAAACCAACGATTGTCCTCCGTGCATTCGGAGCGAGCTGCGCTGGGACGAGTTGGTACGTCGCCAGGAGCTTGTTCACAAACCCGTGGAGGGGGAAACGCAGGCCGGCCCAGAGTTTTTCTATATACACTCCGATCCAGCCCGGATGAGGTCTCGTTACCCGATCCCCCGATCCTACGAGTTCGAGACGAAACCCGCGCTGAGGGTAGAACTATTCCTCAGCCATCTCCATCTCCTCAATACTCAAGGTGGACCCAACTTCGTTCGGACCACGATCCATCCCAAGAGAAAATAGTAGAAGAAAAAGAAAAATTAAAAACAAAAACTCTTCGAGCAGACAGTGGGGGGACACCTACTAAAGCCTTCGCCGGAAGCGTTGAAGAGTTGAGGAAGGATCGATCGCCTCAGAACGCCGCTGGAAAGAAACGGGGGTGGAAGAAAAGGATGTCAAAAGGAAATGATAATGACGGCCAAATAAGAGCCCTTAGGGCCAGGATAGGGGTTTATATAGACCACTCTAATGACCCGGATCAGCGAGACAGGACCTTACCTCCCGTCTAGATCATGCCACGCATCGACTTCGAAGATCGAAGCGGCATATTCAATTTAGATCGGCGCGGCATATTCAATTTAGATCGGCGCTTTAAATGCCAAACCAGGAAAGTGTCCCATCGGATCGCGGAGCCTCATCATGAGCCCACGATGCGAGGACGCTTCGAGAAACAAAAAGGTATCATCCCGTCTCCTCCCATTAAGGACATCTCGAAACACGCGGAGCGCCGAAATAATTCAAAATTTTCTAGTTTACACCAACGACAAAAACGGCTACTTCCCGCGCCCGAGCTCGCAAGCGGCTCGAACTCGAAAGTCGGGAGGTAGTGTTGGGGTAAAAATAAGTCGTTTCGGGCCGTGCCGATGCATGACCGACGCGTGCCTGAAGGCGCCCGACCGGGCACCCGACCAAATATCCGACCTGAAGGCGCCCGACCAGACGTCCGACCTGAAGGCGCTCGACCAGACGTCCGACCTGAAGGCGCTCGACCAGGCATCCGACCTGAAGGCGCCCGACCTGAAGGCATCTGAGCTGCCGGCCGTGGTCACATCCTTCTGCAGCTCGACCAGGGACCATGCTCTGCCATCGCCACTAATAATTAATCCACATGGTCCCTGCGGATCTCCGGCTTACTCAACAATTAATGTGCATGGCCCCTGTAGGTCTCTGGCTTACTCAACAATTAATGTGTATGGCTCCTGTCATCTACGGATCTCAAGTCCTCCACGACAAATCAACTCAGCTGCGTCCGATTAGCCGTGACAACTTCCTGGCTCCAGCCAGATCTCCTACGGCAAGGTATTAATTCACATGATTGTGCACTAATTCATGCGATGTGCTCGATCGTACGGTAACCCCCCTCCATCACATCACAGGTAATCCAGTACCCCTCTATAAAAAGAGAACCCCCATCTTATGGGAAGAGAAAAAAACTCTAAAACGGAGGACATTGATTCCTCCTCCTGACATATGCCCCTTCTGACTTAGGCATCGGAGGGCTGGTGCCGGAAAACCCGGCCACCGGCTTTTTGCAGGTCCCCCATGGAGGACGCCGCCCGCTGACGCTGCCCGCCGACAGATCGCCGCCCGTTGGTTCTCGCCGGAGCTCCTCCCTCTTAGCCCAGTGGTCACCCCCGGGTCCAATTTCCAGCAACAGTAAGAGACCCACTTTTTCTCTCAATTACTCCCCTTTCAAATGACAATAATGATAGGTTTCAAGTCTTAGGTTGGTCTATAAAGCCCATATTTCATGGTAAAGTCAAATCCCCCTTTTCTTGCCATGGATTTGGGATGATCTAAGGGCTAAAACATTGGATGTTTTTTAGGGAGAAAAATACATAAGAATAGGGAAAGAGTTGGAAAAAGGGGCAACTCATGTTCTAGGGTTCTTTTGGAGCTTTTGGGAGGTTACTTGAGAAAAAGGTCTTACCATCTTTAAGGGGTGTTCTTGTACCCTATTATCTCTGAATGGATATATCTGACATTACCTTTTCCTTATAAAAAGAGAAGGAGAAGTCATAAGTTAGGTTTCCTAACTTCTTTTAAAAGCAATTTTTTCAATTTTTCTTCTTGTGGAAGTACTTTTTAGATAATTTTTTCCTTTAAGAAATATCTTTCACTTTCAAAGTCACGTAAACAATTTTTTTTAAGCAATGCTAAACACACCAAAAGTTAAAAAGGTCATACGAAATTTTCAATCACTCTCATGTAGATTTATCCATAGAATGAAAGAAACTATCTTCACATTGTTCTTCCATGGATGTGGGCCTTGGATTTGTTCTAAAGAAAAAGGAGGACGTGGAAAGAATTGAGAGAATTATGTATCTTTTAGTGTCTCTAATATGTACAAAAGATGACCTTTTTATAGGGAGTAAGGCCAAAAAGAGTAAGTACAAAGGAGGTAAAGTATAGAAGTACAAAAGTACACAAGTATAAAAGTATAAGAGTATATAAGTATAAATATACACATGCACAAAGGTACAAAGGAAGGAGATATATAGAATGTTTCCATATATCTCAATATCCCCCCCTCAGACTCAAGGCGGTGACATAAAAACTATTTTGAGTTTGCCGGTAAGTTCATTGAGACAACCTGGTGGGTGAGACTTCGTAAAGATGTTACCATATGTTGCCAGATGTCAGTAAGCTGATCTACAGAAGTAACGAATCGCAAGTGGAGAATGCTATCATTGAGATGTTGCCAGATAAAGTGGAAAACAATCTTAATATGCTTAGTGCGCTCATTGAAGACATCGTTATGGGTAATCTGAATGGCGCACTGATTGTCACAGTAAAGGAGAGAACTAGAGAGCTGAGGAATATCCATGTTAGTCAGTAGTCGACGTAGCCATGAGAGCTCAAAAGTCGCATCGGCAAGTGTGAATAGTTGGGAAGTTTACCAAGTAAAAGCTCAAACGAAGTTTTATTGTGAATAGTGGTGGATGGGACACGATTGATGGTACAGACAGCGGTGAGAGTAGCTTTACCCCAAAAATGTTTGGAAAGAGAGGTAGAGATAAGCAATGATCTTACCGTGTCTAAGATATGATGATGTTTATGTTCTGCTCGTCCATTCTGTAGGGACAAGAGTGATGAGAGATAGTGCCATTTTGCTGCAAGAACTCAAGGAAAGATTTCTTGTTATATTCCATAACGTTATCTAATCGAAAAATTTTAATGGTACGAGAGAATTGAGTTTGCACCATTTTATATAAATTTTTGTAAGTGTCAAATAACTCAGAATGCTTATGCAAAAGATAAATATATGTGTAATGAGAATAATTATCCACAAAAATGACAAAATAGCGCAATCCCCCTTCAGTGGGAATGGAAGCTGGTCCCCAAATATTAGAGTGGACAAGATCAAAAGGAGCGGAAGAAAATGAATCACGGGTATTAAAAGATAAATGAGTCTATTTTCTTAATTGACAAGAAAGACAATCAAACTTAGTAAAATCTACTGATTCAAGGTGACTGCTAGAAGCTAACAACTGAATGCGAGGCAACGAAATATGACCGAGGTGAGAATGCCAAAGACTAGAGGAGGTGGTGAGAGCAGCGATAGGTGGAGACACCGTGGGAGGGATCTAGTACTACCAATTGTGAGATTGGAAGTAAAAATTGATCTAATGTGGCTAACAGGTAAATAAGAACCATCTACAGTGTAAATAATATGGCTAGGGTTGAGGACTGTTTTAGTAGAAAAGAGATTGGGATCAGATATCATATGATTGCAACAGGCTGAATCTATAAACCAGGAGGATTTACCTGAGGTGATAGACAGAGCATGTGTTAAAACTTGGTGGATTGAAGCCTTAATTTTAGTTGCAGTAAGCACAGTGGTCTGAGAAAAAGACTTGGAGCAAATGAGCTAGTTGAAAGCAGCCTGCAAGAGGGTACCTCGAGACTCGCGAGCTTTTTTTCTTTGCAACTTCAGGCAATCTTGGACCATATAACCTTCTTCTTTGCAGTATTTGCAAATTGCAGAAGAGCTTTTTAGAAGATGTTTAGGGTTGTGGTGCAGAATGATTGGAGTAAGGCTTGGGAGCAGCAGCCAGAACAATCTCGGGAGACTGCAACTTCATTGTAGAGCGGCGATTCTCTTCAGAGATTAGTTCTGCAACTGCGATGTCTATGGTAGGAAGTCGTGCACGCGAAGGAGGGAGGCCCAAGTGGATTCAAAGTCATCTCGTAGAGCCATCATGAAGTGTATGCGCTTCCTACAATTACGATATTGAGCAAAGAGCTCAATGTCGGTGGTATAATGCAGCTGTGGTTCTGCGGTAGCCAGCCGATCCCAAAGATTAGTGACTTGAGAATAGGAATCAGCTATAGACTGACCTGGTTCCTGACCCATATGGTAGAGCTTGGTCTCGATCTGAAACTAGAGTGATGCATCATTGGTGCAGTTGTATCAGTTCGCTAAGAAGTCCCACATAGCTTTAGCACTTCCGAGCTTTGGAAGGAGGCCGTAAGGAACTAAAGTGTTGATGAACCACAAGAGAATCCTATACTGATTGCTTTCCCATTCCTCCAAGCAGGTTGCATACTCTGTGGTGGATTCATACGAGGTCTTCTCAAGCTTAGAGAGCCCCTCAGAGACATAAAGCCATAGTTTTCTTTCTTTGAGAAAAACCATCATAGTGGAAGCCCACAGATTGTAGTTGGTCCCATCCAAAATGATCTCAATAGGACGAGTAACATCATTTTGGGAAGCCATAATTGTTGCAAAAAGAGAGGGCCAAAAGTCAAAGTCAACTCAAAATGTCAACTGTCAAAGGCTGACGTGGCTAAGACTGAGGTGAGGTGCATGTGAGGCTTGGCTGGATTTGGAGTGGCACGTGCATGAGGTGCATGGAGCAAGCGGCAAAGTTCACATAATCTTCCGGCAGCGCGTGCGGCGGTGGTTGGACGTGAAATTTTGTCGGATTGAAGATCGGTGTTGGGTGAACAACCTTGCGGTGTTGGATTGCCGAGATCGATCTTCGAACTACTCCAAAAAGACATGAAGAGCTTCGGGAATTGTGAAAGGGAAGGGGAAAACCCAACAAGGCTAGGGCTGCAAATGGGTCGGGTCGGGTCGGGTCCTAGGTGACTCCGATCCAACCCGGTTGCATGTTCGGGTCCTAAT
>JAOXJJ010057105.1:0-15712 GCA_025769935.1 Phoenix roebelenii | reverse complement strand
GTGGTGGGATAGATCCAAAATGCATTTTTGGGGTGATGAGATTCTGATATAGTAATAATTTGCGGGCATAACCGCTTAGATAAATGCATTTTTTTTAAAAATATGTTAGGCAGAAATCGAATTAGCCTTATTATGAGAATTGAATAGTTAAGATATATCGAGACTTTTATATAGTGTTACGGTAATGCATGACATATGTTTTTTTTTGTTAATTAATTTCAGTTAAATATATTATTTTGTTTGTCAAAATTTTCTAAAATTTCTCCATGCCAACCCCCAACAGATGGTATATCACAATCATTTTTTTTTCAGTCTTTAGGAGTGCTTAATATTTCTTTCAATCAAAATATAAGTGGTAGGTTGGAAGTTGTTAAAATTGAGAATAAAAGTAAGATGCGGAGTTGTTAGTATTGAGGGGGGAAAAAAACTAAGAGTAATTTATGTTGAAGATTGTCTTCAGCAAACGTAGGTTGTTCTTAAGTCTGAAGTTGGCACATCATTTAAGAATATCACATTCCTAGCTGAATTAGAAAAACTCAAAGATTTTGCATAAATTGAAACCAAAAGAAAAAAGAAACTATTTTCGCCATCTCTAAAGCTCAATCACTGGAAATCCAAAGGAAGCAATTTTACAAAGAAAAAAAGGAATAGAGAACCTGTAATAACAAGGAACTTTAGCAGCAGAGAATGCCTTCTCGGCAATGGATACTCTCTCGAGTTTAGGAACATCCAAAGGAAGAAAAAAAAAGAAATGGAGAAATGGAAGTTGAAAATAAGAAGAAAGGTTTTGGGGTATTTTCGATCTTCTGTCGCATGCACTAGACCGTGTTTTGTATTGCAACTGTTATAAGTGGCCGGTTCCCCCCCCCCCCCCCCTCCAAAAAAAAAAAAAAGGGGAGGAAAGGTGGTGAGCGTATGTTCTCAGCAGGTTTAGTAGGTTATCCAAATGGATGATTTGGACTATTGGATTTAATAAAATACCAAATAAGATTGTATTGCCATCTTAGCTCAGCTGGTAAAGAGTATGGCTTTTAACCATGTTATCGTGGGTTAGATAATTATTAGTTGATTCAATTTGAGCTTCCCAGCTGACACGAGTGTGTTTCATTAAGAGTTTGTTTGGTGTCCAAAAAAAAAAAAAGTGGCAAATGATCTTAAAAAATTTCCTTCTCAAGAGAACAATTTTAAGCAAAGGTGGCAAAAATTGACTTTGACTTGAGAATCCATGGAGCTGGTAAATCAGGGTTTTTTTTTTTCAGGTTGTATTGGTCAAAAATTTTGACCTGAAATTTTAAATAGGTCAACCCTACTCAAGTCATGAGGGTAGAGTTCCATTTTGGTCAAGACAGCATAAATCCAGTTGAACCGTGACTCTGAATAAAAATCTTATGAACGATTGGCCATTTTTTAAACTAACTATATAATTCAACTTGAAAATGATTCTTTAAAAGTATTAAAAAAATTGATTTAGATAATTATATTGGGTCGGTAATGGATTAAGCCTTACAAATTAAATTAGTTTGAGTCAAATGCGTCAATTTGGGTCATGGGGGCTGACTCATTGGTCGGCATGGGTCAAACGGTGTTGACCAAATGCCAAGTCAAGTGGATGTCAAGATTTAGTATATTGTTATCCAACTTTGACCTGATTGGAAACAAACCCATGGTCACCCCTAATTTTAAGAAAGAAAATCTAGAGAAGCCTCTTATAGCAATTTAGTTATGAGGTATCCCACCAAAAAACAAAAATCTATCTTTATACAACAATTTTCTGTTTATTTTTGTATGATAGAAAATTCTTCATATTCTTTTCTTTTTCACTATATATTTTTTAAAAAAACTTTTTCGGCAACCAACCAGAGCCAAATGGACTCATTTAGTGGTAACCTACTACCTAATTTTAATTGGGTAACGAAATCTTTTTTTTTTTGGTACAACGGCGGCTCACACCCTACGGATATGGATGTGGCCAACAAAGTACAAAAACAATAAGGCAGCTAAAAATCACGGCACTATATCATCCTCCCTCTAAACAAAACCTCTAGAATGGTGAGCCATTCGCCTCTCTATAGATATGTGTAGCCTGGTAGGCACCACACTCCTGCAGTAGTCTACGAATATCAAGTAGTAACGGTCTGCCCTCCTCTGCACGACCCCGACTTCGGAGCCAATCAATCACTGTAGTCGAGTCGCCCTCAAGGATGAGTCAGTTTGCACCCAGTAACCGTCGGGCATAGGAGATGCCCTCCCAGGCAACTCTGAGCTCAGCACACACCACCGAGGAATCGAAGATCCGCTGACCCTCCGTCGCTAGTAGTTTGGAATCATGATCTCTGATAATAAAGCCTACACCTCCACTGCTCCCGTCATCAACCACACTGTCATCGAAATTCACCTTTAGGAAGCCAGGAGGTGGGGGCACCCAGGATACCGAAACATATCTAGATGCTGCAAGAGCAGAATGGGGGCCCCATATGTCCTTGGCCAACCTGGTAGATGAAATCTCAGTGGTGCTAATGAACTCCTCCGCGTGCAGTAGGGCTTTGGCCGCCACCACCCTCAGGGGCGAGCTGCTACCCTCAAAGACTTGGGCATTCCTGACCAACCAAGAATGGTAGGCCAGATAGGCAGCCCGAATCCCTCTCTCCTCTGACACAAACCCTGACATTAAGGCCCCTAGAAAGTGCAGGAACTCCACAATCGACGACCACCTCTACCCCTAGTCAAAAAGGAACCCCGCACACCTCCAGATCTGACAAGTCCGTTGGCACTCAACTAGTACATGGTAAATGGACTCCTCCACCTCCTGGCATACTCCACAATCTACAGCCATCCTCACTCCTCGCCTCGCCAGGACGCTCCTAGTTGGTAAGCAGCCCAGGCTACCTTCCACAAGAATAGTGCGATGTTGGGATGGACACTTAATCTCCAAATCCAGCTACCATCAATTTGCCGAGACACCGCTCCCCCTCTCATTCTCAATATGTCACGGGAGCTCACTATCGTCCGCCCAGACAAACTCCATACCTCCTGTCTGCTACTACCCCCACCGGAACCGGCAAAGACAACACCCGCTAAGCAAGCTGCTCACCAACACCCACATGACAAGATTTGCATCCCATCTCCGCTCCCCCTGGACAAGCAAGTCGCTAACAGTGCAACCCTCCAACCACCCATGGTTGATCAGTGTGGGCCAGTCCTGCAGTGTGCCCTCTGATAGCCACCTATCCTCCAGTATACTGATGGTCCGATTATCCCCAATCTCCCATCGGATCGCTGGAAGAACCTCTAGGGCACGAGCACATATTTCTCTCCAAATGAATGAGGCCCCTCGCCCAGCTCGGAAGGCCGCCGAGGTGGTAGGGTCCCCGTGCCTTCAGTAAAGAAGCCCAGAGGCTCTTCGACTCTAGAAAAAATCTAACTGCCATCCTGGTGGCTAATGTCTCCCTGCGCTCGAGTAGAGAGTGGACTCCTAACCCACCCCGACTGGTTGGCTGACAAAGAACCTCCCATGCTAGTAGGTGGACGCCTCCTCTATCCCCACGTCGTCCCCAGACAAAGTTCCTGAACATCCTCTCTAGGTCTCGAAGCATAGCAATAGGTACCAATGTATTGGATATTAAATAAACAGGGATGGACTCAAAATTGACCTCATAAGAGTAACTCTACCCATCATCGAAAGGGCACTTGCCAGCCAACTCTCCACTTTGCGCCTGATGCTCGCCTCCATAGATGTGTACTCCTCCCTTTGTAGACGCCAGCCAGTAATCAGGACCCCAAGGTACCTGAGTATCCCCTCCTGCTCGCCCATCCCCAGACTGCTCATGATGGAGGCCTTCACCCTCGAATCGGTCTTCGGACTGAAGCAGATGGCTGACTTAGATAAGTTGACCATCTGGCCTAAAGCTCCACAGTATCTCTCCAGAATCCTACTAATAGTCTGTGCTGATCTTTGTCACGCAGACCAATAGCAGGCAATCATTTGCGAAAAGCAGATGTGAAATACGGATCACACTTGTCGCCGACCTATAGGCCTCTACTTCCTGTGACACAGCTGTGTGGCGAAGAGCCCATGACAAAGAATCTGAGCAGATGATGAACAGAAGCAGTGATAGGGGGTAACCCTGCCTCAAGCCCATTGATGACTCAAAGAAACGTGATGGGAAACCATTGATCAACAGTGTAAAAGATAGGGACACAATAAAACCCTTAATCCACCTGATCCACTATAGGTGAAATCCAAATGCCTCCAGAGATTGTCTCACAAAATCCCACCTCATCCTGTCACATGTCCGCTCAATATCTAACTTGACCCCCATCAGGCTCCTATGACGAGTGAGAAACAAAATATTCCTCTATCAACTGAGTATCATTCACTTCAACAATGCTATTTCATAAGCATACCATGACAATCACACATTAGTTGCATCCCAGGGTTACTGGCGCCAGCTAGAGATGGATTTTCCGGCCTTTTAAAACCCTGTCATCATGATTTGCAGAGTGAAAGTAGGCTTAATAAGATTTTTCCATATCCATGACCCAACATGAACGCTTTTGGATCAAAAACAGATGCCAAGGTTGGTCATGTTGCTAGCCGTATCGATACCCGTAATTGTCGAACCTTAGGTCAATGTTATAAATCCTTGTTTGTTAATAAGCTCTTTTAAGAGCTACCTTCAATTTTGCTCACCAATCACTTCATTCTTGAATGCCAATCTCAGGCCCAAATGAGAAAGATGAGGTTGATTCTAGGTTGGCAAACAATTGGAAAAGAATCTGAAAGGTTCCAACAACAGCTTATCTATAATTATCTTGATCGATTCCTCAAACTGCGATTACATATAGATTCAATTACAAGGGGAACCAGAAACAAGAACCCTCCACAAATTTGAAAGGAACAAAGAAACATCCAATTTAACCAGGAGGCCATTTCATTTGCCTTCCTCCAAGTATGTGTAAATGTAGATGGTACACCGATTGACCTGACACAAGAAAGACATGATCCTAATGGCATGACATATAATAGATATTAGCCATTAATAGAGGAAGACTGGATATAAACTTACATGCTTCGGGACCATTGTTGATAACAACTCGAAACCCATCCACTATGCCTTCCTTCTCGGCCACTACTTTCGCAGCATAGAGCAGATGACCCAAGATCTCAGCATGCCTTGATTCAGCCTAAACAGGTAGGCATCAACAAATGAACCACTGTTACACATGTTAAGTATTGGAGCTTGTATAACAGCAGAATGAGGAGTGGCAATAAATGAGATTTATTTTGCCATAAAATGGTTCAACAATATAACTCGATAAAGAGAGCAATTTGTTGCAACCATCTCTTCCATAAAATTAAAGATCTTATCAGTTTTGTAAACTGGCCAACAAATTTAAATAAGAAATGCACAATATATGCGGCAATATAAGGATGAGAAAACTGCATTAGAACTGGCAAGAACCTTAAGAAATGTTGATGTTTTTTATTATTCATAAAAAAACATCATGGGTTACCTCATGTTTTATTTGAGTACTACTAATTAATTTACTGTTTGGATAAATGTTTCCACATTTGAAGATTGAAGCATGCCTTTTACATTCCAATTTTTTGTTATATCACATGGATCAGATTTCCAAAATCAGAGACAACAGCAAATGGAACTTGGAGGAGCAGATAAAATGAGTAATGCAATAATAAGCAGATTCTTAATCATAATCATTTAACTTTGCCACAAGTATTCAGGGTTGGCAATAAATAAGATCGATTTATTTGCCATAAAATGGTTCAACAATGCGACTTGATAAAGAGGAGCAATTTGTTGCAATTGTCTCTGCAATAAAATGCAATATCTTTTCAGTTCCATAAACTGGCCAACAAATTAAAATAAGAAATCTGCAACATATAAAGCGATATAAGGATTTGAAAAAAAACTGCTTTACAACTGGCAATGAATGTTTCGTGGGCGTGTTTTGGGGGGGGGGTGATGGAGAGAATAACAAACATCACCACATTGCTTACTATCCTTCTCCTTGCTTTCACATAAATGTTTTGGCTTCTAAGTTCTATTGCTGCAATACTTACCATATGTTGTCTAGTGAACCCTTAGGCTGTGATCGGAAGTAACAAAAGCCTCATAACCCACTTATTTCATCTCTATGCAGCCAAATGGTCATTTAAGCACATGGAATAAACCACCTTTTCAGAAGCGCAGAATGGGTATCTAAAAAATAATTGGTACACCATAAATGCTTTACTTTTTCACCTTCTAACCCATTTACCCCACTTAATCTAGGAATAATTTACTCCAGTAAATGGTGGAACGACTTAACACTCCCTTTTCCCCTCGAACCTATTCCATTTAACCCAACTATTCTGGATTTTTATCCCATTTCCAAAAGTAACCTTAAGGCTGCATTGGAAGCGAAATAAATTAACCTGGAGTAAATGGGTTAACTTACTCATGCTCCTCTTACTCCGGAAAAAATTACTACATCCCACATGGAGTAATTTATTCTGGGGTAACTGCAGTAAATAGGTCTGGAAGGTAAACGATTGTTATTTCTGAAAAGTGGTTTAACCCAAATGTTCCATAACAAGCCTTTAGCTGAAAAAGAGTGGAATAATTGGGTTAAACATCTTTTACTCCCTCTATACCGCTTCCAAAAGCAGCCTAAGTAGCAGGAAACTTCAACTTAGGTAGTGTACCTGCTTCTGAATTGGAATCTCTCCAGAAACTCTTTAATGCACATGTTTCCTAATTATTTCCTTAATCCATATTTTTTAAGATTCACTTCCCTATACCCATGCTAGGATCTGCTCCTGCACCTGCATTTCCTAACCATAGCTTCATTACTTCTGATGGTTGTTTTCGCAAAATGTCTTGTTTTGTGAGCATCACTTGTTCTTCCTTCTCCCAAAAATCTTTGTTTGTTAGTTTTATACATCATCTTGGTGACAAGTTAAATACTCAATATACAAGATGCATCTCTAGGGTGTCCATACATAAAGGGTACAAGTGTTAACCAATTTAAACTGTGAAAAACAAAATATTGATTGTACTGTGTTCCTTGCTTCTTTACCCAAGTCTCTAGTGGAATCACTTTCAAAATATTTCTGTATGTTAATTCGATTAACTTTGCTTGTGCATCAGATTCAACTGGACCTTTATACTGAAGTCTATGTTTAGAAGAAGAAAGCAACACATGTTCAAGGCTAGCAACCACCTTTTACTCAATTACTAATGAGGAAATACAACAAGCCTTCTGAAGTATGGAACCAACCAATTGCCAGCAATTCAAAGGTTCACCAATATTATATGGCTTCAAGGCAAAATGTCAACACCAACAAATCTATGATATGTTTCAGCCGATGTGTCCATCCATGATGGCAGCTGCAAATGCAATAATTGCTCGATATTCAAGCTAACAAGGACTCTTGGACATGTCTAGCGATATCCATATCTGGTAAGAAATTGCAAGTTCTGACTCTGATGCTTTAATGACTAAGCTCAGGAACAAGTACTTTGGCTGGGCATGGAGGGCAACGACAATGGCTGGGAGGGTGACTCTCATTCAATTGATGCTCACATGCCATTCCAACATACCTTCTAGCACATACTTGGGTTCAGGGGTCTCTCATTGATCGCATTGAGGCTGATATGAGATCCTTCTTGTGGGCTAGTGGTCCATCTTCTTGCAAGCTACACCTGGTGGCTCGGGATCAGGTATGCACCCCCAAGGCACTAGGCAGGCTTGGGATTACCAGCATTACAGCCAGATGCTAAGCTGCTCTAGCTCAATTGGCTGCTAAAGGGCACTTGCACCCTCAGAATTTATGGTCTTAACTGATTCCTATAGTGTACCAAATACACTGTATCTCCCTAGGAAAGGAGACTGTTTACTCTTGGATTTGGAAAGCCCATTACTCATGGCCAAGATCTCACACTTTCTCAACTTTGATGGCTTTTGGGACATGGACAAACTGTCTCTATTTTTGAAGATGCATGGCTAACAATAGTGCCATTTTGGTTCTATCCTTTTGGCACGATCACGCTTTGACCCTGACTTCAGGGCTCGTGACTTGTGGACAATGGATAAGGAGTGGGACCTCAGTAAACAGCATTGGCTTCTTTCTTTGGATCTAGCAGCTCAGGTGTCTTTGTTCTCTATCCCACGGGTTAATGCCAATGATATACTTTGTTGGGCACCAACTGGTAGCTTGACTTCCTCGTTGGCTGATATTGTTCATGCAACTGCTCCTACAGAACCCCCTTTGTGCAACATTAGTTGCAATTTGGAAGCTAAAGCTTCAACCTCGTGTGGCTTTCTTTTGGTGGAAGGCAGCTCAGGAGAGATTGCTGACAGCAGAGATGCTCCATCAGAGACAACTGTTTCCTCAGCTTCATCTCCATCGTGCCACTACTTAGAGGAGTCAGTTGAGTATGCATTACTTTCATTCATGCATGGTGGGGGAAGCCTTGCCTTCATCACAAAATGGATCACTCAATGGGAGACCATTGTTACACGAATCCAGTTTATAGCTATTGGCTCAAGTTGACGATCCCTATCATGGAAGGCTACTGTCATAGCTTACATGAAGGCATTTTGGAGGTCACAGAATGATATACTCTTGAACAGCAACCTTGCTCCACCTTAATGCCTTGCATGCATAGTAGTGCAAGCCATACTACAATATATTCAAGCTATGGTGCTCAATTTGCTAGGTAGCACTTGATGTAGTGGGATAGCCCAGCCTTCAGGCCTTCCTCGACCCTATTTCACCTGGCTGCCCGCCCCCTCTTATCTGTTTCTGAAAGTGAACTTCGATGCCTTTTTGCATAGAATACATTATCTGTGATCGTAGCGACATAGTCTTGGCTGCTGCTTCTCTGTAGGTTCCTCAATCTACAATAAGTGTGGCAGAACTTCGTGACATGGGAGGCTCTTTGTATGGTTCTTCAAAGTTTTAACCCAACTGAACTCTACTTTGAAGGTGATTTGATGATAGTTGTACGCTGGGTCCATCAGGGACCAAACTCCCTTTCTCTCCCCCTAGCTCACGCATTTATGTAGGGTATCTGTGCTTTTCTTTTTTCAGCTTTAGTACTTTCCTGTGTACCACATATACAGGGAAGCCAACGAACCCATTGATTGGTTGGCCAATTACATAGTCACTCGCTAAGGCAATCATTTTTGGGATATAATGTTGCCACAACCTCTTTTGGATATTGTACATATGGACGCAACTAGTTGTATATACTCTAGAATACTAAACTTGTACTGTTTCTATAAACCAAAAGAAACTAGAAAGAGAAAAAGTTCAAAGCCTGATCCCTTGTTACTTGTTAGTGAACAATAAGCAAAGCATTTTTCACTAATTTCTACTAAAGATTGAAGATATAGTGGTCAGCATCAACCACCACCCTACTCCTAACAAAGAAACTAGAAAAATAAGGTTTCATGAACTCTGTGATGGTTGTACCCATGATACACAACCTATCCTTCACCACTCACAGTGCATGTTCCTCCGACATCAAAATATCATAAAAGTTCATTCTAAAAGGATTCTTTTAGACCCATTGACAAGAGCATTTGATCTAGTGATAGAACCAAATATATGTTGTGATAATAGTTAGTCAAGTTCAAATTGTATCTTCTCATATAGTTTAGAATAATAACTGGAAGGGTGGGTAGCCAAAGAGTACAAGTACTCCCTACAATAAGGAAAATGCTTACCAACTAAAATGTCAAAAATTGCTGAAATATGATATTATTAATGACATCAAAACTGTCCATATAAAATGAGGCCCAGACCCAACAACACTGACCCAAGCCCAAATTTCACCAAGGCTCGACACCTCCCCAAAAGAGTATAGGCTGGAAATTGTATTTGTCAAGAGACTTTACAGATACCGATGGTCATTATATGCAGGCAGCTATATATTTGACTAAGTCTTTTTTGTTTCTTTTGAAATCTTTTAGTGTATCATGTAGTCTTTAGTACTTTTTAATGTTATTTCTGGTGCGTTCATCCCTTTTAGAGATGAGATGCATTTATTGTCTAGTTAAATAGGTGCATCAATAGAGATGAAGAAAAACTTTCTATGTATAAGGGTTTCATACAGAAGTTGGGAGAAGTTCTTTAGTTAGTGAAAATTTGTCTTTTTTTTACCTTTTTAAGAAAGAGTTCCACTTTCTCCTTGTGATATCTCCTTTTTATCTAGCAATTGGAGTTACTACTGAACACCAAATGTTGAACAAAAAATGTTTACTAATTGTAGCACTATGAACATATATATGGTCCACCCTTCATATTTTCTAGTCAAAGAAAGCAATAACTCGGTAGGCACACTCTGCTATGACAATGAACATATCCAAGAACTAGGAGTTTTGTCACAAGCAATTTGGGGGGAATAAAGGAATATCCAAATTGGCAAACCAAATATCAACTATTTATCATGAGTTAATATAGACAATGCAGTCTATAACAAGACTTAATTGAGTGGGTATAAGAGCAGGTGTGGGTATGGGTATATGGGGTAGTGGGTATTTTAAAAACACTTGAATTAAGGAAGCAGTTAGGAAGTGGGTGCACATTCAAGTTTCTAGAGGGCTTCTAAAGTGGGTATATTACCATAGATAGAAGTTTCCTCCTACCAAGGCCTTGACATTTTTCTGGTTGTACAGGTTGATTCGAGTACAAACCTTTTTCTTGTTAAAAAATGAAAGCAAGGTTTTTTCGATACCATTATTAGAAGCAAGTCATATTATGAACATTGGATTTAATTTATCTAAGAATGCCCATGTTAAATTTTTCTCAAGTTTGACAATTGGAGATGCAAGGGATGTCATATTTGTTTCCCATTTAATCAAGACATGCAAAGAAAAGAGATCCTCTAGGGTCAAGTTCAAGTTTTCTTTTCTTTTCTTTTTTGATAAATATCATTAATTCATTTTCTTTATAAGCTTGTGTACATCAACATATAAAGGGTATAAATTAAAGCAAAGACAACTGCCTCACATACCTTTCCTAGCTGGGTCAATCCATCCCTAAGCTTTGGGATGAGTAAAACATGTACAGGAGCTTGTGGGTTAATATCTCGAAAAGCCAAAACTTTATCATCCTCATAGATGATGGTCGAAGGAATTTCCCTTGCTATAATCTTGTCATATCTGGAAGAAAAAGAAGAGGAAAATGAATAGAGGAAGCATAAAAGTAACATTATGCATGAATGGTCTCATATGGTGCAAAGTATTAAAAACTTTTATTGAAGAATCGAATAAGTACATAGGTCAATGCCTTACATGGTGGGACCTCCGTTATCTACACTGGCTGCAGCTGCTTTGGCAGAAGCTTCTTCATTGACTGAGGCAGTAATATGGCATACACGTCTGACTTATAGAAAAATAGTAACTGAGATGTTTATGAAATTCTAGAGCACAATTTAAAAAATATTTATAGAAGTGATTCTCTAGTTAAAGGAAAAAATTAATAAAAACGGGCTAGAATGCATCACAGTAGTATCTATCAGCAATATTAAACAACACAAACCAATTGAAATTTGCTACTTCAGGACTCCGAAATGATTCAAACGTACAAAGGAATATTGCAGCAAACAACATAAGGAACATAAACTCAATGCAGACAATTTAGGAACAAGAATTATGAGGGAAGCAATTCAGTAATGCTACTTCATTATTTCCTTTCTTGGATAGAAATGATAAATTGTATCACCAATCACTGATGCAAGGTATATCTGGGAGAAAAGAAAGAGGGGGGGGGGGGGGGGGGGGGGGGGGGGGGGGGGGGCGAGGCGCTGGTAGGAGGAGCAGGAGGAGAATCCCTAATGAGCACCATAAACAACCACATACCAATACGTGGAAGAAAGAATGTCTAAATGTAAAACTGTTTCTGAATTCAGCCTTCCATGTTTTCAGATTCTTTAAAGGTTCTTATGTTTTTCCTTCTAAAATATTTAACCATTCTAATCTCATGCTTGTAGTTTCAACCACAATCTGTTAAAAAAGCTTATTCAAAAAATATAAAGCATTTTATTCTCATGCACATAAAAAGAGCAGAAGGTAACCACATTGATGTCCATTCCCTAATGTTTCTGTAGGTTCCTGACACAAACCATTTATAAATTAAACTTGAGACTTTCAGTGACAGGTTCTGTACTGCACTTAGGTCTATGAATGATGCCATATTCCTCATTGGAAACTACTGGAGACAGGAACAAGTCATGAGACCTGCAAGATTAGCTGCCAGAGAGGTAAGTTCATTCAACTAGGAAGCAACATAGCAAGAATTTTCTAGATTAGGATAGAATATCCTACAGCCCCCCTGCGTGCCAAAAAAAAAGGAAAAAAAAGAAATGTAAGGTTTAATATGAAAGACTGCACCCATTTCTATGGCACAAATCATTATTCAAAGAGCAAAGTTAAGCCAAAAAATTACATTCAGGAAAACCTTGGATTTTCTTTGAGAAGAGCAAAAAGTTTTGCAACTTCTCCTAAACAAAACTTACTACTAATTTTCTGGCTAAAAAGAAAACCAGATGCTAAAACTTGTATCTCCTCTTATTTCCTTATCCACCAATCCTCATTGTTAATTTCAAAACAAACTCAATCAAGAAAGCAAAACAGAGGTCGACCACATTATTCATTAAGACTACTTTTTATCACCTGAAGATCATGTAGAGAAAAACAACTTCAAGTGAAAATCAAAACATAGGAGGGCAATGTATCGATTTAATCCCTATAGAGTTATAGTTGATGGTGACTCTCTACCACAAAGAATGGAACAAGCTAACACTCTTAATAACATTTTATAACAAGAGACTAACATATCTCTTGAAACCAATATTTATAGTTTCATAATTGAAACTAGGATTTGTTTCATAGTTTGAGCATCTTTTTCACATCTGAATGCCAAACAAGTGTCAGCTATCAACATCCTTATTGGCGTTCGATCAGAGTTGTTATTGGATTACAGATTATGCAAGCATCATATGCTTGCACTGAGCACCTTTTGTTCTTCCGTTGTTGGCATTGATTATAATACACTATAATAGCCTATTATGCTTGATCCTCTGATCTTTTACCTCACTTGAATGCAAGATCATAAGCCGTGCAGTTTGGTTTCATATCCTTCCCTCCGCAACTGTACTTTCATAGAAGACTCAAACCAAGAAGAACAAAACATATAATAAAGACAGCATCTGCCCTCGAAAATGAAGGCCAACTATCTAACGAATGAGCAAGCAATGCAACTTCCAAAAACGAATGAAGCACCTCAAGATTAATTTTTATTTTGACACATTACTAACACTTTCTTAAATCTAGTTTTTGTGCACATGATGAACCTCGTCACGAAGATTCGTAATAACATGCATGCACTTGTCAGGTTTCACTTAAAATTGTTAATATGCAAACATGATTCCAAACAAAAAAGAAATAAATTCTGGCGCATGCTCCCATTTTGTCAGAGGCGAAGAGGATAGATACCTCCCTTCCCTAAAAAGCAATGCCTCGTAAATACTGATTTCTATTATGAAACAAAGAGCAAAGCAAGGAGTGAGCGGAATTTCCTTTCCACAAAGAAAAAAAATCCATTTTTTACTCAAAATTTAGACCCATCTCTGCCCCCTTTACTTTCCCGGTCCTAAATAAGCTGCAACCATAGCAAGCAAGCCATCAGTTTAACAATTAACCTAATCCAAGCCCTGTTTGTTCAACAAAGAATTTAGACAAACCCATAAATGTAGGGTTTGCTCATTTTGGTCGAAGATATTTCCAACCAAAGTCCAGACTCAAATACAGAATTTAATCACAAAATGGAGGAAAAAGAATTGGGCATCAATGGAATTCAAACCTCTCCGGCCGCAAGGAACATGAGGGAGATCGGAGAAGATCAATCGAGAGCTTGGAGAAGGGTTTTGGAATCGCATAAGCTCGAAGAACCCGAGAAAACCTGGTCTCATAGAGTAAGAAACCACTTAAAAGAGGGGAAGAGGGGACGGGGGGAGAGAGAGAGATGAGAGAGAAAGAGTACCGGAAGAGAGAGAAGGAAGTCGTCAGCGTCGCGGCCATGGCTTTCACCGGAGCACCGAAAGAAGATGGGTGGGGGGAAGCATTCCAAGCCTGACCAGGCCTTCAGCCCATCACACCGATATGATTTATTACAAAAAAAAAATAAACAGTTCTTATTGTTTTCTTATAAATCGATATATTTGGAGGCTAAGTACGTCCAATTTGTATGGTGTTACATTTTGTTTAATCATAAATCGATCTAACCTAATGCTTGATTAGATCACTACTATAAAAAAAAAAAAACTACAATTAAATTTAAGTCCTCTAATTATTGCATATTTTTTTTTTATAAAATTTAGCATGCATGCAACTACCAAACTAATTCAAAATGGTTGTCATTATTTTTTATTTTATTAATCAACCAATTATCTTTCATAATACTTGATTAATTTTTTTTAATTAGCATAGTTGGTCATCTCATACAAGGTTTAGTCCATTAGGTATTTTAATAGGTAATGACGTTTTGATTGGTGAAATAGTGTCCATGCCACCTACTAGTAAAATATTAGTTTATATGAGAATTTTTTTTATTTATCTATGGCACTAATGCATCATGGCTTATGTGATGTTGATGTTTTAAAATTTTTTTCCCATTATATATATATATATATATATATATCTGTGTGTGTTGTGGTTCAAATCTGATCCAAGGGTCACCACGCCGGGGGAGTCGAGGGAGCTGCCGGAATGTTGAGGAAGAAGGTGAGCCACCTCCTACGCGACAGCATACCTGCACAAAACCTCACCGGTGGTTCCGGTGAAGGCCCTTCGATGCTCAAGTTAGAGTTGACTTTAGTTAGCCCAAAAAAAGTCTCCGTAGTGTTATCTGATGGGTCAATATATAGTTCCTGGAGAGGTGTCCAAGTGGCGGAGGTATGACCCGTCCTCATCATGAGAGGAGATAGGTTGTAGATAAGTGGCGTGCAGCTAGAGCTTGCTTGGGGCACATGGTGTAGGCCATTCTTGTGAATGGGAAGGCGTCGATAGGTGTGACGGGGTATAGCTGGAGCAGCATGGCGTTGTCCTCGACTGTCGTTAGCCAGCAAGCAAAGCATGGTGTTGTCCTCAGCTGTCGATGCCATATCACAGCAAGCAGAAACGGCCGTAAGAGCTTTTTGATGTGCCACGTGCGCACTTCTTTCTGAGGTGTTGCCAGATGGAATGCAAAAAGGGCCAATCATTAATGCCCCGTCCTCCGAAGTGTCTTGCCATAATGATCGGCTTTTAGCGCTATGATCCGGGAAGATTTGCTGAGGTCGCTTTTGGGCCTGCCACGCGGCAGGATTTGACTTGCTCGATTGCTTAGGTTAGTCGATCAGAGCCGTTGTAGTGGGCTATATAAGGCTTGGAGGGGATCGCAGGGTCCTTATTTGATCCCTTTTGTCTCCACTTCGTTTCTTTCTGAACGCCATTGTCATGGTGTTCGAGCCTCTTCTTGGGTGTTTATGGAGCTTCCCAGCAGTCTTTGCGACGAGTCTGGCTCTCGATTCCTGGCGATCATTGTCACGACCCCCGCCCCATTCCGACGGGCCGCCGCGACGGTTCTAGGGTGCGGGTAGGCATAAGGCCACCAGCCACCGCGTAGAACCTTACTACTTATCAATTATCAATAAATCTTGAA
>JAOXJJ010057103.1:0-15743 GCA_025769935.1 Phoenix roebelenii | reverse complement strand
ATTTATGTGTATATGGCAAAGTAGTTTTCTTATTAACATGAAGATCTTGTGTTTGGAGAGTTGCAATTGCTTGCTTAGTCTTGTTAGTTCTTTCCATTGTGATTATATCTTTCATAAGATTTTGCCTAGTGAATAGTTTCTTTGAAATCATTTGGAGACTCTGTTACAAATGCAAGGTTTTGAGTACTAGTGTGTTGATCACCCACTATCTCACATGTCGTGCCATGCTGGAGTGGAAGAGGATAAACCCTTTTTAGTTAGATATTACTACAAGATGAATTAAATAGGTGCTACATAGGCCAACCACCTTGGAATTCTATGTGCTAACTAGCATGACATGTAAAGAATTTTAATGTACTCCTTGTCTTATTGAGTCTGACTGCATGAAGACCTTGTTTTAACCAAGGTTCGCCGAATTGGTGTTGGAGGGCGTATGGGCTGGTGATCGGTTCGGCATGGTATGGATCCATACTGTGCTGTTACGGGGTGTACAGACAAAGGGAGAGCCGGAGAGGGAGGGGAGAGGGAGAAGGAGATAGAGGAAAAGGGAGAGGGAGGGAGTGAGAGGCCAAGAGAGATGGAAGGAGGGCTTAGAAGTCCACGTCGAAATAGGAGAGATCAGAGTTTAAAGCCTTCAGTTAGTAGCCGAGGGCTGGGTCATAAAACCTAGTCCAAGGGTTTTCGCGACCCGAGTCCATCCGCCTTGACACGGAAAAGATGGGAGAGATCATAGAAGACAAGACAAAAGCATCAACTTTTCTCTCTGATCACGGACGGATACAACAATTTAGATAATTCATGAACATCAAGACAGAGGTAAAAGGGTGAACCGAGAGCAGGATGGTAGCTTTAACATCTACTTTGGTCCTTTGAAAGACCATATGATCAAATTAGGACCATTCAGTTGACAAACTTCATGGGATCAGATGGACGGAGGTATATGAGGATGTATGTCGGTGGGACAATGTGCAGGTCAGGGTAAGCATGCAACATAGTCCCTCCCTCCGTCTCCCTCCCTCCCTCCCTCCCTCTCTCTCCTCCCTTTCCCTCTGTTTTGAACGAAGGTGATGAACCATGCAGTAACTGACCGGTCTGGTTCGGTATGCCCCGAACCAGCCAGTTCGGCACGCTTCAGCAGACCTTGGTCATTTCTATAAATTTGAGAAATTAGTCCACTAATCTGCTATATTTTTGTTACCTAAGAGTGCAACTTGTGTTAAAATTTTTTTTCTTCTTCTCACTGATGGCTTATGCCATCATGGACTTAACTCATATAATTAAGGAAAATAAATAACTTATATGGCTGAATTTATTATACCAAAATTTATTTCCTATGTTGTTTAAAGAAAAGTTTCTTTCCAAAATTGATGATAAGTTGATAACCATGATCTAGAGAAACACCTGCATAAAATGGAAGTGTTGACTCACTTCTCCACTAAGTCAAATGGCGACATAAGAAGGTAATCTCCAACAGCCTATTAACAATTGAATATGGTTCATAGAACTGCAAAATTGTGGAAGATAGATCTGAATTTATTTTGAGACAAGTTCTTCAGCTATCAATATCGCTGCATCTTTTTTGCTCGTTGTACAAATTTAAATTGGAGTTATGTGAATCACATATCTTTCAATATATTCAACTGGACGATATCATTTTACTTGTGACTACCTATTTGGTTGCAGGATAAAAAGTTGGGTTTGTCATTATTCCTGATTATTCCTCCAAGATTCTTTTATCCAGAGGATAAATTCAATTTTTGTCTATTGTCAACATGCACTAATCCATGTAATGATTGCGGGATAAGTCCATCTGCTATTTGGTTGCATGGATTGGGATAAGGGAATCTATGCCCTTTTTTGCAATATTGGACAATATTACCCCTTTCTACTTCAATTTGTTTGTGTAGAGAAAGCAAGTCACCATGAGACCAAGGTATACTGAACCGGTATCGGAAGCCGTACCAGTCGGCGGCCGAACTGGTTCAGTATGTTCGGTACTGTTTCGGTACCAGGCCCATATTGAGGGAGCTCAGCTGGAGCTGGAGCCGGAAAAGAAGAAGAAAAACAACGAGCGAGCGGGGGAGCGAGAAGGGGAGGCCGCGAACTTCCGCGGAGGGCCGCGGAGGGGGGTGGCGGAGGCCGCGAGGGCATGGCGGAGGCCACGACCGCGTCCCTTATTTTCGCGTCCCTTGTTTTTTTCGAAACAGGGGACGCGACTGCGGAAAAATTTGAGGATATTTAAGTGAAGTCGGCAAAGCGTTTGCTGACTCCACTTAAAAATTTCGAAATTAAAAAAATAAAAATTTTTAAGTGAAGTCGGCAACGAAATAGAGGACGTAGCCGCGGCCTCAGCCTTCGTCGCGCGTTTGCGGACCTCTGCAAGCATCCGCGGCGACTGCTTCTCCCTCCTTCCCCTGCTCGCTTGTTGTTTCTCTTTTTCTTCTCCGGCTCCGGTGCGAATCGGTTTCCACAGTGAACCGTACCGGTAAGCCACCGGACCGGTTCGGTACGGGCTGAACCGGCTGTTATGGGCCGGTTTAGCATACCATGCATGAGACTCAATCCCCAAGAGATGACATTTGAACCATTGCTAGCCTAGATCAAAAACTATGCAACAAAACCCAAAATGAGGCTTTTTTTTAAAAAAAAAATGCAATGCTAAGAATTTTATCAGACCTTCAAATTGAGCCCATTTTTTCATGTTATGAATGTGGGTATTATTGATGTGGGCATGTTCATAGGGCCGAGGGAAAATAAAATCAACGTGGTAGGGGGGCACAGAGAGGATCGGCAAGTAATAATCATTGCGGTTGCTTGTCCACACAGGATAAGCCATGCTTGCTCATTTATCGAGCAATGATGCATTGATTGAATGGTGTGGTTGCTTGTTGAGTAGTGGACAAGCCATGCCTGCACACATCCATGGAACACTGCAGTGTGTATTTTATGTTGTACGTCCAACATGCCATAGTTGGATTTAGTTCCACTTATATGCTTGCATTTTACAAATATAAGAAATACCATTGTAACAATTATCCGGTTAAGAGCATGCAAAGAGAAAGTAGATATTACCTACTATATAATATAGAATAATGTCAAAAATGAGGTTCATGACATCAAGATAGGAAAGGCAGCAATAACAGCTATAGTGGTGAGGACTACAATGGGATACATGATATAGTGGTGCACTGGAAGGTTGACTTGAATGTGGGGGGCCCTTGCAACCTTGGACACACTGATGTCATCCCTAACATAGCTGCCTGTTATGTTGGATTGAAAAGTGTGAAATGCATATGAGGCCTCATTAAAAGTTGCAAATTTCTCAAGTACTTCATGTGAATAGCTAGTAAGTTGTTGTTGGCAATTAGGCCGTGTATAGTATATGCTTGGTTCACATCTGACGTAGACAAAATAGTATGGCCCATGAAGATCGAGGGAGTTGTCAACCTGCATATAATTTTCCACTATTAAACAAGGCAAATCAAGTCATGTAGCAAGACAGTTCAAAATTGTAATCACTATGCATGCAAGACAAACATGATTTGCATATTTGACAAACCTCCTTTGAAATTCACAACCTCAAGAGAGGTCATTGGTCACAATCTTGCATAGCAGCCTCCCTCTACTTCTATCATCTTGTCCAACCATCACTAGGCGGTTTGCCTCGGTGTCACCATGATCCTCGCTCTATGGTGTAGGCCCCATCCTCATGCTGAAGCACCTATCATTGCCTTGATTGTGCTTAATGAAGTTATGGATCACGCGACGGGCTGCGACAATATTCTGTTGGACCTTCAGCGAATAGGGAGCTATAGACCCTACAACTTTGAATCTGTGTTGGGATCCCAAAAGACTTTTTAACTGCATTCCTTAACTGGGCATGCCTATGATTGAACATGACTTTCCTGGTTAGGGATCCCAAAAGTTAGGGATCCAGTTCCCTGGTACTCCCAAGTATGGTACCAGCAACCTCGATACAGATCAAGGAATTTATTAGTGTTAGCATACCCAACATTAACTAAATATAATACCTCCTTGTATGCATGCTAGCACATGTTGCACCACATTAATTGTTGGGATGTGTGGCATTGAATATTGGAAGTACCTTTTGGAACTGAAAAAAAAACCCTCCGCAAGAGCCCAATGTAGCACTTGCACATTGGCTGTTGATCCCTCCCACCTAGTCACCACATTCGAGAACTGGCAGTCGAAAGAACAGGCAGGCATTACATTCAGGGATCTCTATCTCTTTCTATTTCAGTATTGTGGTTGCTTGCTATTCTGAATGATGATAGGGATATGCTATGTACTGAATCCCATTTGGTAGGACAAGGTGCAAGCCACACATTCCTTTGCTTGTCCCAAACCTGTGCATCTCTAGGTACAAGTTTGTGGTAAATTTCAAACATGTGGCAAAGCACAGGAAAACACCTTCTCAAGTGGGTTCCATTCAAACTCATGCCTAACTCCTCATTGAAAGAGTCCATTACCCTTTCCCACACCTCACTAGCTTTATGTCCATGGATTGAGTGCCCTAACATATTTTTGATTAGAAGGATCCAAACAAGGACAACATTGACTCTACGACTCCGCATCACTTGAGCTATCTTCATCTTGTACGTACATGGTGCTATACACACAAACTCACTCTAGAATCTTGTAAAAACCTATGACGCGTATGTATGAGTTGCATCCTATATCAAGTTGTTGGAACTTATATAGTCTAGTTGAAGCAAAACATCAATAGTGGCATGCACACAACCAAATTCCACTCCATACATTGTAGAGCTCAATAATACGTGTCTATTCGCTGCTTCTATTTAGCAAAGGGTTCTAAACTCAATGCAAAACATATCAATCATGTTACACAGATTTTAGTTATTCTTGTAGCAACATCAGGTAATATTAAAATTACATTTTTTTAGATATCAAAGATGGATCAACAACTCATTAGACTTTGCACAAATGTTATCGCTATCAAGGTCCGCAATCTCGGTACCGGATATCGTATCGTTATCTTATCGGTTCAGTACGGACGTACGGTATGGTATGGTACATCTTTGTGCCAAAATAGCTCTCTAACCATTTTTCTCAATTTTCATCTCGGTACCGGTTGGTATGGGTCGGTACGCCTCGGTATGGGCGGTAGGGGCTTGTACCGACTTAAAGGTGTTTCATACTGATTTTCTCTTTGTACGGTACGGTATGCTTTGTATCGGGTGGTACGACAGACCATAATCGTCATCAACCTAGATCAAAGGGCAAGCAAGCTATCTGCTAGTGTGTTGTGGGCCTAGAATGCGACAAGGACATGGGTTTGGTAGTGCTCCATTGATGATTGGGGCAGGATCACAAAATGCTGGTTTTGATAAGAGAAAAGTTGACATGAGAGCATGTAAGTTAAAAAAAAGAAAAAGAGGAGCTAGCAGTTTACTGTGGCTCCATCATCTCCTCTCATTCATTGCATTTTAGTTCAACCTAGGTCCCCACGACAAGTATGGCATTCTCGTTCACACCGACATATCAAACAAAGAGAACTTGAGCTTTATGCGACCAGTAAACCTGATAGCAATCCCAATAGTGACTCCAAGTTGTCGCGGCCTTTCAAAGGACCCATTATTGAGGGCAGCAAGCTGCAAAGGAGGGTGAAATTTTGCCAAAAAATGACCAATATGACCATTATGGAATTAGGCCATGCCCTCTAACGCCAGTTGAGGAAGGGACCGACATGACCATGGTAAGACATCAGGATGGTAAGGCATTAGGTCATGGCCTCAAATTGAGTCGAGCAAGGGACCGACATGTGCATCCAATGGCATCAGGCGATGGGCTCAAACTAAGCCAAGAAAGGGAATGGCTACAAGCCTTAACGAATCAAACCATGGCTAGGAGCTTGAGTACAGGTTCAGAGGAGGTGGAGCAGGGAGTAGCCATGGCATCCTTCAAACCATGGTTTCCTGTCGGGTTGGACTTGATGTGGGAAAAATGTTGGTGGAAAGACTCACCCCATTCACGGCCACCGATGGTAGGAAAGGGAGGCTACAATGTGGATCGGGCCACCTCGACCTTGTCAGCTTTCCTGATCTAGTAGATCCACCAACTGGTGGGGAGAAACACCGGTCTCACCAAGCCCTTCATCGGAACCGGCTCAAACTGGAGCTTAAACAGTGGCAGAGGCCTGGATGTTGATTTGGTGCTTGCCGGGGTGGTGGGGACTGGTCATGAGGAGGCGGGAGCTCGGAGGTGGATGGTGATGGAGCTCCCCCCCCCTCTCTCCCTCTCGAATAGTGGAGTGGTAAAAGGTGAAAAGTAGGGGCAAAAGCGAAAATTGGGAGGGATAATTTTAGCACCTTTCTAGGGACTAAAATTATTTCACCCCTCCCCATCAAAATTGTTTTACCCCCTCTAACACGAAATAGCAGCCATGACCATAATTGTACTATCCTTGGAAAAAGTTATCCCTTTTGGCAGGATAAACCCGCATAAGGCCATTTATCCCAGTTTATCCTGCAACCAAATGGGACCTAAGTGGCTGGGCGGAGACATAGCTTGGGATATTTTAATCACCTTCTGCAGAGCAATATTGAGCTTATCCCTAGGTCATCTTTTGAGTTTTGACATTCAAGAAGAGGGATGCTAAAGATTTTAGTATGTGAGTAAATACCTATCTGGTTTAATATGATATGGTAAACTATACGACTGACTGCGCCGGCTACAGATTGAAGCACCTTGCTAGGTCAAACTTCTATTTGGCTGTTAAATACAATATTTATATCTTATTATGATGGACCTTTTCTAGATCCTATTATGGGTGATAAAAAAGCCTTTTATTATCTGAAACATTCTGATCCTAAATGGGCCTTATGTGCTATGGCAGTATATGATGCGATCTTAGATCACTGAAGTGCATTTGGATTAAAAGAATAGGCCTGCTAACTGATTTGCTTTGTTAGTCCAAATAGCTTATTGATAAAAATAACTCTAATGAGAAAGCTCGATATATTTTTAAAGAATGTAACTGCCATGATAAATTTTAAAGATTCTAAGAATATCTTTTATGTGATGCACTTACCTTGGAGGAATGGTAATCACCAATCAGTGGACTTTATTTGTATTTTTTTCCTTTGTTACAGAGAATTATGAACAAATTTGTTCAGTTCCTTTCTATATGATAGAGATTATTCATCTGCAACTTATTTGATCCATCTCATTACATTATTTCTTCTTTCTGTTCATCATTTATTTTCCAACTAAATATAAAACTGGTACCTTAATTGTACTATCTACTCCCTTATGTCATATTATGCAACTTGTATAGCCCTCATAATCATTAAAGTTTCTTTTTGTATTGTGAAGGTGCGGACTGTAACTCTTTTAGGTGAAGTTTGGGGTATTGGTCCTGCAACTGCTCTAAAATTATATGAAAAAGGATACCGTACACTTGATGATCTAAATAATGATGACTCTTTAACAAATTCTCAGAGGTTAGGACTAAAGTATTTTGATGATATTAAGAAAAAGATTCCACGGCATGAGGTGAAACTTGTTTACACCATATCCTTTGTTCTAAAGTTTTGCATTGTAAATATCTCTAAGGATAACTTCTTCTGCTTCTTGTTTTAACACGCTAGGTTCGAGATATGGAAATGCTTTTACAAAAAGCTGGAGAAGATGTTTTACCTGAGGTAAGCAATGCAATATCCAGTTGCTGTAGGATTTTTTCTGCATTTATAAGACAATTGTGCCATTATTTTTTTTTCTGTTTGAAATGAATTTCTCTGTCCAGAAGTTTAATTTTTGAAGTTGTGTTTAATGTGGTGCATGTTTCCTTGGTTGCAACCATTATGAACACTGTGTCCCTTGGTGTAGCCTTTGGATTTTAGTACCATAGTCTATCAGTCCTAGATGCCCTGGAGGTCACCTACACCTCTGCCTACCATGAAATTTGAAGAGGCAGTCCTTTGAATGGACGCGGACAGAATTTAAATCAAAGAGAAAAGCAAGGTTGAAAGAATTTCACAAAACATATTTAGATAAATGAAGAAAGAAAACAATTGAGAAATTATGGGTGTTGGCAAGACTTTCAACAAATGATCACTAAAGTGGCATGAAGCTGTGAACCATATTCTGCTGGCAGGCCCACAATTATGAACTCATATATGGTACAATGCCTTGTAAAGACTGTTCCTGTGTAGAAATGCCGTTCTCTCTTTGGGCTAATAAACGAGTCACTTCAGTACAGAAAATAGCAGCGAGCAAGCAAATTTTTCAGTATTATTAGGCAATATATCTTCTCTTCCTACACTAACAAGCACATCAAGGGAACACCTGATGGCCCAAATGCCTATGAGAATGTCGATTCTCCTGCATTTGATGATCAGTTGATGACTTCAGAGAAATGGATAAAAGAATGGCGACTCTTTCAATTAACATGTGCATAATTAAATGGATGGCAATGAACGTTAGAAGGCTTTTTATCCTCCAATGATGTGTAAAACTATAAATACACATACACTTAAAAGTAGCTTTAGAAGTCTAGATTGTTTTTTTTGCTGTTTTTTTTTTTTTTGGTTAAAACGGATGTATCATACATTACGGGTACGGATACAGCCAAAAAAGGCAAAAGATAACAAGTCTTGGAGTGCACTAGGCAGGTGCCTCTCTCTCACCCAAAAAGTATCCTCAGAGTAGTTGGCCACATATGAGGCCATCTAATCCACTGCCCCATTGGCCTCTCTATACACATGTTGGAAGAATGAGATTATGAGGTGTTCAAACATGCTGGTTTTATGTAAGTGACTTTGCTTTTTGTGTTAGTTTTATAGCATAGTCGTACCGGTGATTTACTTTAGGTAGCTCTTACTTGATAAACAAGGGGCTTAGACGAGCTGATAATGTTTAAAAAGCTACCTTTGTAGCATAGTTACATCCAGATATAGTGCAGGATATTCTGTTTCATTTTTTTTCTTCTAAACAGTGATGCACATTATGTTCATGCGAACAAACTTTGGAATTATAAACAAGTATATTGATAAAAATCACTGAGAAATTTAGTTGTCTTATTGTCAGTTGTAGCAGTTTTTCCAAAACATTATCACCTTATTGTAGTCAACCCTTCTTGTTTTTAAAGGTAATTGTTGTTTGCGGAGGATCATATAGACGTGGAAAAGCTTTTAGTGGGGACCTAGACGTCATCATAACACATCCTGACGGGGTAAGGTAAATATCATAATGAATGAAATTTGTCAACTCCTTATCTACTGAGGCAAATACTACCTGCTTCATATCATTATTTGAGATATTATCTGCATCTTTGTATGCAATGCATGTCCTAGAGTACCTTACAGCATGCATTCTTTTGCTATTTACTGTTGATAGGTCTCATTACCTATTCAGCCAAATTAACATTTATCAAATCTCTTAAATATTTCCCATTTATCTCTGTTATCTGGCTTGATTAAAGTGGATGAAAGGTGGATTGCCTCAATCTACCTTTTGTCACTTCACCGTTTATAAAAAGAGACATGCTGGTAAATTGGATAATTTATAGTTCTCATTATTACAGAAAAGCTTTAAACTATGTTGCTTAAACTTGGTCATCTTGATGGAAATATTTATTTGTGATGATCAATCAGCAAATCCATTGGGATCGATTACCCTATGCGATGCAAATATCTTATAAAAACTACATGGTTTATTATTAGTTTATTACTAGAATTTACAGTATAGTTTCTTCTTTTCTTTACATCTAAGTCCAGCCAAATGATCTCGTTACAGTTACTCAGTGCCGACTGTTCATACTTGCATCATTAAGATTATCCATTTAAGAAGCTTGATCTAGATTGGATTGCATAAATTGTTTGCCATCTTTGTTTTAGACTGTAAATCAGCCTTACGAGCATACCTTAGAAATACACAGGCATCGTTGCATTGGATCAAAGAAAAGCGTGAAATAATAAAAGGAATGTAAAAAAGACACAGATTGCAAATATTAGGCCTTTTGACATTCTCCTGTATGTTGTAGCCACCAAATAGCAAAATAATTTACAAATGGTTTAGGAAAAAAGTTGTACCATTAGACAATCTGTTCAGCTTTGCTGCTCAGCAATCACTACTTTAATTGATCCGCTTTATCTCATGGTTTAAATTTCACCTAGTTTGCTCCCTTCCAGTCAAAGTATTTTAGATTTCATAATTATACCTCAGGAATGGCATTGGATCATTTTGGGTAGTTTCAAACAAAAGACGTCCCAATAATAAGCTGTCGCTTTAAACAATATTATTTCACCTGATGTATCACTATGTTCAGCAAAAGTACCTGAAACAAATGATTTGCTTTGCAATCAGCTTTGGCTAACTTTGATTAGGTTATAGTTGACCGAAGCATTCTGGTTTTGGCTGAAACTTTTCAGTCCTAAGCTGGTCAAAACATGTCTTGATACTAAGCTTCAAGGGTTGTTTAGTTATCCAGTTTCACATAAATTGGGTTCCAAACCTAAAATGAATGTGTTTCATAAAAGATTCCGTAGTTTATTTCTTACAGAACTAGTTTTGTAAAATCTGGCAGGTCATATAACCAAAAACTGAGTTTTATGAAAATCATGCCTCCCCCTGCTTTTCATAAAGCAGAAAGCATGTTTTAGAGAAAAAAAATCAGGTTTTCTGATTATCTCTTCATCCACTTCTTCTTCCTCACTTATGTTTCTCTGTGTCTATTCCCTTCAAGGTATTGTTCTGTTTGTCTAATTTCTATGGAAAGAAATTAGATGCAGACAGGACTGGTTTTGGCCTTTAAGGTTTCTGAAGGTTTTACTTGTGAACCATCATCCATGACTTTCAATTGTGAGAAAATTTGAACATTTGGTAGTTTTATTGTATAACTTCGTATTGAAAATTGAAATCCTATGTGCGATTACATCAAATTCCTCAATTTTAAAATTGACAATTAAGACAATAAAAGCTCAAGCAGTAAGTTCTAACAATTTTGGCTATGCAATCCTAGAACAATTACATGAAATTATTTATAGATATGTTAATCATTATGTTTCATTTGCTGTTCTCACACATCTGATCAAATTTGGCTTTAGTGATTTATCTATTTATATTAATATTTGATTATCATCTATACTCTTCGTAAATGGATAGAAAAAATATTATGATTAAAAAGTTCTAATGTACATTTCATTCCTTGGGCCATGTGCATTCTCATTTGGAGTTTTTTAAAGCATATTATTACATCTATCTTCTTTCATGTTCTTGTCATTTAAGTTTGTCTTCTTTCTTCAAATATACTTCCATCCAGGTAATTTAATATTTTTTAGCTTTAAATTTTTTGCAGTGATTTGGCATACTTGTATTCTCAAAGTTGTTGTTAATATTTTTTGCCTTTATCAGATTAAATAATCTAAATTTCCTAGTCTTTAGTGGTTACAGATCTGTTTGTTTCAAGCAGATGCCTACTCTCTTGTCTTGAGGGCTCTAATCAGAAAGTTGACCTTTTCATACCTGTCCAGCCATGCAGGCTTTTTACCTAAGTATGCTCAATATTTGAAGGATATCGACTTTTTGAAGGAGGACCTTGTTTTTAGCATGCATAGTACTGAGGTAAATGTTCTCATCATTTTTGTTTTCTTGTTAGCAATCTGTATTCTTTCTTTTTCTTCTTTTGTCATGAATACTAAAAATTTAAGGCATATTCTTGTGGCTTTCTCCTGTTGTATTTCTCTCTATTCATTTATTTTTACTTATAAAGGGGAACAACTGGGTTTCCGTTCTTGACAAGTCTATTCAATGAAGTATTGAACAGCAGAAGAATGCTTGATAGGCATTATAAGAACGAAGGAAATATAAAGAGTTGCACATTCTATTTTGCATATTTGAACTGATGATTCCATGGATTATAAAAATGAAAATTACAAGTAACCAGGATTTTAGAGTATGGGCTTTATGCTAGAAATGCCAGCTCTCAAGATAATTTCCTAATTAAATAAATTGACAAAATCTAAAGGAAAATTGTAATGACTTGTGCAAGGTTTTATTGATTACGTATGTTAAATTTTGGAGTTGGCAGGATTATCTCATTCCATCCACCATATTTATCTACCATACCTCTTGTGTGCTATATGCTATACTCAATTCAATGCAGGATTTATTTACTTATGAGAAAATATGCAGGGAACAGATTCTGGGGTTGATACATACTTTGGTCTTTGTTCCTATCCTGGTCGAGAGCAGAGACATCGGATTGATATTAAGGTATGCAGTAAATTTTGGATTGAAATATGAGTTATATTAGCATTAGAGTTCCTACCCATGGTAACACAAGCAGCAATAAATGACAATATAAACTACCATAGCTAGTGCTAGTCTTCCGAAATATAGATTCTGAGTACCTTAGAATTTCTGATTATTTGGAAATAAGTATCATGTAATTTGCAGAGGTTTATGGGCATGCTTTTGAGTGCATGGTATTTGTTGTATTTTCTAGTATCCAATGAAATCCTTCTATTTTTCTCAGACAATCATATTTTATGCTCACTCTGCTTATTAGATATATTTCTTTATCTTGCCATCTTTTTCTGGCTATTATGTAATTGGGTTAAGAAATACAATTCTATTTCATTCTGTTTTGTAGGAATTCTACATGCTTTGAGACGTTCATCTTTTGTAGAAATGTCCAAGTGAGGCTACAGAAGATGTACTGTTGGAAATACTAGTTCATCTTTATTTAAAGCATCAATGATATATAACTTATCTTTTGGGTAAATACAGTATATAACCTACTTAGAACACAACTTTTCATGCAATTAAGCCAGCAGTAGAGGAAAGAACAGTAGAATTTTGATTATCTTAAGATTTTGCTCTCCTGCAGATTCATCACGAGGCTTATTTTTCATATTTCTCCATTGTTATCATTTCCTATGTTATAAATTCTTCCAAAAACCATAAAGTTGAAGGGCAAATCTATCAATGTTCGATATGTCTGATGACGGTAGACGCCGAGTTGAAGGTACCATGCAAATTCAGACTCAAAAAGCAAAGGAAAAATGATTTTTTTTTTTTAAATAAGGTCTTATTTATTTTGCTTTTCTTTCGTATTCACTATTTTTTAAATTAGAAAAGAAAATTCAAAACGAAAGACATGTCGGGTGGGCCAAAAGTTTATTTCTATTTTTTTCTTTGAAATTCTAGGAAGTAAAATGTGTTGGCTTTAGAACTTCTGAAAATAAAATGTTTTGCTACTATCACCACAACCACCATCAGCACAACCGTTCCAGTGTCACCCCTCCATTGTGGCCAACACCACCATGGCCCCCACTATCCACGACGACCCACCAACCATCACCACCATGAAATCAAAAGGTCAGGAGGTAGATTTTTGAACCTACCCTAAAAATTGTAGCTTAAGCTCATGCAACTAGCGAGCAAACATCAATTGTCTGGAACACAAGAAGGATCACTATGCCGGTATTGGGGCATGTACTAGTTGCTCGACGGCATGATTCAGTATGCCCTAGTATTGTTCCATGCCATACCTGTATCGATGTAGCAAAGAGGGCAGAGGAGAGGGAGAACGGGAGAGAGCAAAAGAGAGAGGGGGAGGGAGGGTGAGGGAGGAAGGGAGGGAGAGAGAGGGAGAAGGCCAACAGAGGCTGGTGGAGCGCGGCCTAGCACGGTAGAGAGGGTGGGGGAGAGGGAGAATGGGAGAGAGAAAAAGAGAGAGAGAGAGGGAGAGGGGAGAGGGAGAGGGAGGGAGAGATGGAGGGTGACGAACGACCGAGGAGGGGCGGAGAAGGGGCTCCACCCTTCGATTCCCATGTTTCATTTGAAACAGGGATTCCGGAGGGTCCTCTTTTTTATTTTGATGAATTTAATAAAGCCGGCAACCTCCTTGCCCTCCTCCGCCCCTTCGCACCCCTCCTTGGCCCTCCGCGGCGCTCCGCCAATCGTCTGCCACCCTTCTTCTCTCTTCATCCCGTTCACTCTTCCTCCTCTCTCTTTTCTTCTCTTTCCTTCTCTCTCTGCCTTTCCTTCGCTGGTTTATTGATTTGTAGGCCATAACTATCCCGGTCCGCCACCAGTACGGCATAGTATGCCCTGAACCAGACGGTTTGGGATTTCTCCGCCGATGCTGATTTAAATAATTTTGTTCACTTAGCCATTAGAAGGGGACTGGGCATAGGTGCAAAGAAGCGAGTTTCTTAAAAAAATAATTTGTAAACACTGAAGAAGTGGTTGTGGGGAAAATATTTGGAAATGGGCCATGTTGCCCTAAATTAAATATTCCTTCTACTAAGTGCATTCATCTTTGAAGCATGGAAAGGAAGTATCTGTTTATTTTTTTTTACTTTTCAGAACTATCCAGCAATCATGTATTGAAACACCTCATATACTGCTTGACACCTGGTTTTTCATTTTAACACCATACAAGATATAACAAAAATACTGTTTGGGGTGAAAATGTGTCAGGTTTGGGTTTGGCCTCCAACCTCCCATAATCGTACTTTTTTGAATTACTTGACATGGGCTCAATCTGGGTCTAAGCCTTAAATTTTGTTCCGAAGCCAAACTCGAGCTAGGAGTGAGTACAAGCCATAATCGACCTAAAAACCTAATCACATGCAAGCAGGACAACATGTGAGGTGGCAATGAACTTGTAACACTGACTAGCTGGTGGCAAAAGGGACACCATGGAGGAGAGCATCAAGAGAAAAACGGTTTGGAGGATTGGGTGGATGGTGCATATGGAGGAAGGAATTGATGGACAAGAAGGGATAGGAGAGAGAGAGGGCTAGAGCCTGGGTGAGTGCATGGTGTGAATAGTGAAGACGAAGGTTTGGAGGGTTCAGATCAAGGATCACCGAACCGGTACCGGTCGGCGCCGGTACCGGTTCAGACTAGTTCGAACCGGTCCGATCCGGCCAAAAACAGGCGTGTCGTGGCAATACCACAGTTGTGGCATTTAATGCCATAACCACAGATTGAACTAGACTCGATGCCGGTTCCCACCGAGTCTTGGCCGAATCGGACGGAATCGGTCTGGTTCTGGTTCAGTACGAGCGGAACCGGCCGGTACGGGCCGGTTCGGCATTTCTTGGTTCAGATAGATAACAAAGAGGAGGGTGGGTGTGATGAAGATGCAATGGCTAGGGGTTGAGGGAGTCAAAGGGCAGTGAGATGCTCGTACTAGAGAGAGGATGGGTGAGAGGAGGGTGTTGGGGTGCTTGTACTGGATAGAGGGGCGAGTAATAGGATGCTCGTATAGGAGAGAGGAGGGGAATGGGCGAGAAATGGGAAAAATGCAGTAATTGGTTGTTGCCTTTGGAGATGAAATGGGAGTGTGGATGGGCAGCTAGGATTGTACTTATTAAGATGTGAGCGTAACTGTTGATTCAAAATATGGATAGATTGAGCTTCGAGTCAAGCTTTCTTGAATTTCATTGAGTGTTAATTTTTACACATTAATGGGCCCGGAACTATAAATTAATGAGCTTAAAGCTCGATCCAGCCTAATTGGGCTCGGCCCATCTTAGTTCTAGTTTTAGTGTTAGACATGGTCCAAAACTCCAAATACTTTTCAAACATTTCAAAAAACCTTTGTGGATTGGCCACTCACAGGTTAAGTTTGGATAGGCTTGACACCATGATCCACAATCCAAAAAGTTAGATAAAACCCCCTTTGACCTTGATCATTTTATGTAACTTTTTTTTTTGGATGGATTGTGGGGGGACGGGGGGGGGGG
>JAOXJJ010057102.1:0-15744 GCA_025769935.1 Phoenix roebelenii | reverse complement strand
GGGATTAAAAGCACAGCAAAAACAAATTAGCTTTGCGGTCAAGTCTTTGATGCTACTAGATTGTAATTTTCAACACCCACAGCATATCAACAAGAAAAAACACAGCATATGAGAATGAATACAAATCCTGTAAATATAATATTATAACCATCATCAAAGAGAGGTCTTTCTACAATGTTATGGCATTTTTGAAGGCAACTCAGAACTATCTCACGTTGCTAGGTAATGCGAAATGTCTTGCAATCCCCACAGGAAAGATGAAATGTCTGTACACTTGTATAAAAATAAAATTTCCTCTCCGAAGCACTGCTACACTGCTTGCCCCAAGAGCAATTCTGAGAGCGAACGGTACGTCGTAGCACACATTCAGAGAGCAATTTGTTGATAATTTTAATCAATCTTCTGTTGAGTCTTTATTTCTCTGTGCTTAGTGAAGGTTTTCCACTAAATATGATATCAAGTTATGGGATCTTATGTCATACAATTGTTTGCTCGAGGGTCTTGCACCGATAATGTTGCAATGGACGATCTTGCTCGTGCCAACAACGTATGGATAAGTTCTCAGTTTTGTTCCACAAGCTGCAGTGTACCCGGTTTGACACATGTAGGTAATTTTAGTCTACATAGTTTACGTAAGGATCCGTATGAGCTTGTGTTTCGTCCCAGATTATTTGCTGAGTAGATTTTGAGTACTTATACATGCCTAACAAATCCAAATAATACCTTTTGGCTAGCTATTTTGGATGAGATTCTGAATTGTGACAAATGATATCAGAGTGGACTCGACTCATAATCTATGTGGATTAAATGACACTACAGCATAAATTCATTAGGATTGGTCACAAGCCGATCGTGGTGATTATGATTAGATTTAAATAGATTTGAACTTTAGCCTGACGAGGACGTCAGGACTTAAATTGGGGGAAGTGTTTGTATGATAAAAATTATGGAATCACATGAGAAACGTCTTTTGTTTTGAGCAAAAGGGAGGCCTTGCATGCTGCCCAATTTTATTAAAGGAAATTACTTTCATGAGCAGAGCAGTAAGAACCAGAATGTACACAGGGCAAAAGGATGGATTACTGATAGAACTCTGACAAAAGAAGCCAGAAGCTTGGACAAGTAACGCCAAAAAATAAAAATAAAAATCAGCCAAGAAGAATGCCAGTGCCCTGTTCTGGAGGAATGGTGAAGCTTGATCCCGACGGATCAGCATGAAACTAAGGTGGCCATGCCGCAGTCCTGTCATTTGATCTCTGAATGGATTTGCGAGTAAGATAAGACGCAAAGCGTTCCTGTACTCTCTCAAACTAATGAGTAAGAAATGTCAAACAAGTGGAAATCATGAAAATGCTGAGAAACTCACATAGTTCCCAGGAAAGAAGGTGCTGTGGGGAACTTAGTCATTAATATTCTTTGGCACGAGACAGCAGATGCCAAGGTAGTGGACACCCTGCAGGCACATATTCCCCTCGCGGAACTTTAACCCAGTCCAACATTAGGTGAGAGTACCCCCATCTTAAATTCCCTGTCCCGAGTGCTTCTCTTCAAAATGACAACAGCCATGAGTTTGTATCCTCTCCAGTTAATCCAAATTTGAACAAGAGAGATGGATGCACCCAGGTCTATTTAGGTATTGCATGCTCCAATATTAAATGAATCTATGAGATACATAACGTGATGATCCGTACGGATATCTATTAGTCGCACATCAGTTATTCATCGAAAAAAAATTTGGATATTTATATAGAAATAAGAAATTTAAATAATACCTTTTGGTTAGTTTTTTTTGAGTAAAATTTTGAAGAAAATCTGACACATTATTTTGGTGAACTAGGGGATATTGTAGTGTAGGCCCATTTGGATTGATTATAAGATTACCATGGTGTTTGTGATTAAATTTGAATAAATTTGGATCTTTAACCGGCGATGACACCAAAGCTTAGATAAGAGCTGTGCGAGCTTGTGTTTAGTTCCACAGCAATTATTCATAAAAAAGAACTTAAATATTAGATGAAGTTCTCGGCTGTGATATATAATTTTTCGAGTCCCCATGGAAAAGAGATTCTTTGTCTGCTGATTTTCTCTTTTTTTCATATTATTTCCCACAGCCATTTGACAATGTCACTCATTTCTCCAAAAAAATAAAAAAATTATCCTGTCATATACATCTCATAAATGATTGGACTCTACAACCCTCCACACGTACGTGATGCACCACGCAACACAAGCCACCATGTTTGGCAGCCGTCCATCTCCATGATGAGGCGATTGAAAGCTCAACTGCCTCCTGGATAACACCGTGAAGGATCCAAACTCGGCTACCGACGAGACTCCTGCTGGAGGTATGACCATTCCTCCACTGTGCAGACTCTGGAGTCATTGAACCATGCCATCTTTCAGTGCCAGCGGGCGAGGAGAGTCTAGTGGCGAATGGGGTTTTCCATGGAAATCTGGTCCCATGCGGCATCCTTTTTTTAGATTCTTGGACGGCTAGCTAGTTTCTCGCAGTCGAGATCGGAGGCAATGCGGTGACTTATACCGCCTATTAGATCTAGCTTGCGAGGAGCTCTTGTACGTTCAGGGAGAGGTGCCCCCTTCGAGAGAGGTGATGAAGAGGGCTCATTTGCTAGCAGCGGAGGCCCTACAGGCGGTGCAGTCGGATAGACCTTTGATAGCTCGGGACACCTAGGGCTCCACCTCTCCTCGTAGAGCGCCCCGTATGGTGTTTTTCACCTGGGAGCCCCCACCCCCGAGTTTCCTCAAGGTCAATTTCGATGGTTGCGTCCTGCAGAGATGTACAAGAAGAGGTGCAGGCTTTGTGATTAGAGGTCCGGACTTCAGGGTGATTGCTGCTAGGGGTTGCCAGCTGTTCGATATCTCGGTGCCTGAGGCGGAGCTACGAGCGGCCTGGTCGGGTCTGTTTTATGCGCGACATGTTTTGCAGGCGAGGGAGGTTCTCCTGGAGGGGGACTCTACGACGATCATTGGTTGGATCTAACAGGCCGTCGGGGGGATCGGCGACTACCACCTGCTGCTGAGGGATATTCGGGCTATGATTTGTGGTGGGATGGGTGTTCAGGCGCAGCATGTATTTTAGGAGGCCAATGGGGCGTCCGATTGGGTGGCGTTGTTTGTCGCCAACCATTCAGGGGATCACCTTTGGGTGGGCAAGGTAGGGCTGCCTCGTGCGCTCCGAAATGTACTATTTTTTGACTTTCTTGGTCGTATCCATATGTGTTTTGCATGATACTTTCGTTTTAGCAAAGAAAAAAAAAAATCCAAACTCCTTGTCCATCCATGAAGGCATCAATTAGCCGAGGATGGATCGTTCCTTACAGCTGCTACCCTATTAACGAATCCGAACGACGCAATCGTGCTTTTTTTTTTGCCCTGCCGGACCATTTCCCCACCTTGACCGTGTCTAAAGTCCCACAACTGCCATCGCAGGCCATGCAGGCTGCGTGCACCCAAGGACGCGACACCTACTCTCCAATCCCTTCAACATATAAACACAAGATCTGAGGACTCCCTCATGTCTGCATCCATCCAATGGCCCTGCATGAAGCCTTTCACCCATCTCTTTGTCTGACTATGGTGGTGCTGTCTCTTCAGCTCCTTCCATCACTTCCTTATGCTTCTTTTGTATTCGGCGATTCCCTCGTGGATGCCGGAAACAATGACTATCTCTTTACCCTCTCCAAAGCTGATTCGCCTCCTTATGGTATCGACTTTGCTCCTTCTGGTGGTCGACCTACAGGAAGATTCACTAATGGTAGAACCATATCAGACATCATAGGTATGAAAACCCAGTCTTCATGAAGAGGGAAAAGAAGAAGAAGAAAAAACACCATGTCGAACACTTGGAGAATTTTAGTGTGCCACACTGCCACTTCCGGTTTTATTTGTTCTAATATCGTTTTAGTGTATTCGAGTACAAGGCTAAAATTTCAGGGCACACTAATTTTTGAATATTCTGAGCATTCAGGTCAAGCTATGGGAGAGATGTCTTTCCCTCCACCATATCTAGCTCCAAATACTAGCAGTAACATATTATCTAGTGGAATTAACTATGCTTCGGGCTCTTCTGGAATCTTAGACGAGACCGGATCTTTATTTGTACGTAATGCAAGAATTTTATAATTACTACAAGTGAATTATATATGATTTGGCTTGTCTGCGATGAGGCTGTTTCATTTCAAAGAATTATGACTCCACAATTACCACCTATGATCCTTGAACAGATTGGCAGAGTACCGTTGCGGCAGCAGATAAATTATTTTGAGGAGACTCGAGGTTTCATGGTCAGGATGGTAGGAGAGAATGCTGCAGCCAAGTTCTTAAAGACTGCAATCTTCTCTGTAACATCAGGGTCCAATGACATCTTGAACTACCTTGAACCCTCCATACCTTTCCTTGGTAAAGAAAAGGTAGCCCCTGCAGTTCTTCAGGATATGATGGTTTCCAACTTGACCTTACATCTCAAGGTAACAACTTTTTTTTTTTGAAGAGCTTATCATTGAGCTGGATAACAAAATTAACCTATAACTCACAATTCATGCTTCTTCTTTTTTTCCCTAGCACCTGCATCAGCTAGGGGCCAGAAAGTTCATTGTGGTTGGAATTGGACCACTTGGGTGCATACCGTATGTTCGTGCTCTAATGTTAGTCGAAAATGGGAAGTGCTCATCAGTCGCGGATAGGTTAATTCAAGGTTATAACATGAAGTTGAGCAGGAAGATTAACCAGCTGAATCAAGAGATGGGGCCCGAAACGATATTTGTTTTTGCTAACTCCTATCAAATTGTTATAGAAATCATAAAAAACTATCGTCAATATGGTAAGGGTGGCTCACCACTTATTTCTACCACTTTATCCTGTTGTGACAAAAAAAATCAATGTCTTCTGGTGTCTGCTAAAACTCAGTCTGGAATTGCCAGGGTTTGAGAATGTAAATGATCCCTGCTGCGGTGGCAGCTTTCCCCCATTCCTTTGCTTCAGAGGACCTGATGCTGGCTCGAGCTCTGTTCTCTGTAAGGATCGATCTAAGTTTGTGTTTTGGGACGCATACCATCCAACAGAAGCGACCAATATAATCATCGCAAAGAGACTACTTGATGGTGATGCTAGTGCTGCTTATCCTGTCAATGTTCGAAGATTGTACGAGTATTCTTCCTAATTTTAAGATCCATGAGTAACAATAATTAGCAAATAACATTCTCAGGGAAAGAACTGGGGTGAGGATCTTCACTAGTTCATTTAGCAACATCGGTGCTCGGTCGAGCATTGTGAATAAGGATTTATGATGACATTTAACTATGTTCATGCTGTCAGGGGTTTTGTAGACTGCTTTGATTTGAGCTTATATGCTGCAATGCAACCTGTCTTTGATGTGAGAGAATTTAGATCGTTATTCTATGGATCTTAAATTACTGACCTTTTCTTAACATATAATACAACCAAACATGTGAATATTTTTAATGAGTTCCTCCCTCCTTCATGTCGCTTGGTCGTATCTAATGGCCTGAATTTACAAAAATCTTTTGGGTAGGAAATGTTGGTGGCTTGACTTTATTGATCAACTCGGTAATTTGGGTATAACTGCGTATATCCATATATACTTGTGCAAATCTACGTATAGTATACACAGTAAAATTAGTGCCCCTCTTAGCAATTGTGCATATATAGTTGTCTTGTATTTTGTGTGTATCTGTACATGTGGCTGTATATATATCGTAGGGCTCCCAGCCCTATTCACAAGTATGTATATCTGTCTTTCTCCATGCAACTATGTGTATCTATGTACATGTCTGTAGAAATATGCACAAGTCACCTCGGGCCCTTGAGAGGCCCCCGGCTTGGCCACTTAGAGAGTACCATTAAAATTTTTGAAAATTCCAAATTAGACTTATAGATGGGTCCCTTTTAATATAAAATAGACCGAGGGAAAAAAGCTTTGGCATATATACTACTAGATAATACTTGTGCAATATTTATTATAATTATTGGATTTTTTTTGTGCTAAGACGGGTGGATCATACATGATGAGTAGGGATCATACCTGACGAGTACGGATACACTCAATAAAATCAAAAAACAAAATACCTCGGAGTGCTACGAGCAGCTCCCCATCTTCAGCCTACACGGTATTGCCAGAGTTATTGGCCACATAATCAGTTACCCAGTCTGTAACTCCATTCGCTTCACGGAAAACATGTTAGACCTGGAGGCCCCTTCATCCCTCACCAATGCCCAAATATCTCGGAGCAAAGGGTAGACGCAACCATTACCCCTTGGGCCTCTTCGAATCCAGCTAACCGTGGCCGAGTCCTTCTCTAGAACAATGGAACTGGTCCGTAAAACATACCGAGCATAACAAAGGCCCGCCCAAGCGGCTCTTAGCTCCGCACCCGAACTGAAATGTTGAAGAGTTGACTGCCCTACAACCACTACTTTTGGTATCAAAGATTTAAACAGTATGGAGAATTAATCATCGACAATACTTATTTGTTGCCTTAAATAGTTTTTTTTAGAAATATCAAAATTAATCCCTAAAAGTAATGACTGGTCTCAGTTTCACAATATTGGCCAAGATTTTGGCTTCTCACTTTCCATGTACTGACATACCTATTGAATGTTTTATTATTATTATTATTATTATTGACTAATATATATATATATACATTCTTTTTTATGAAGACTGCAATATACGTATTGAATGTCTAGTTAATTTTATTTCAAACTTTTTCCACTACTCGTCTTAGCTGAGATAAATTGAAATCTCAGTCCATCTCAATATAACACAGACTACTAAGATAACTGGCACATTAGCATCCAAGAAAACCTACTCTGATTTAGCTCTAAAAAAAATTAGTCTAATCTCTTTTTTTTTACGTCGAATGTGATAGAATCGCTTTACCTCGTATAATAATTTGTCCACTCTCTTCACCCTGCACCATACCATACCTTTAAGCCGATGGCAGGCTCATGCAACCTTGAGATTGGAGGGAGACCTCCACAAACAGTACTTATTGCCTCCAGGTACAGGTCAACGTTTCCTTCTCGGAAAGTCGCGTAAATGAATCGGTTGGAGCGTGAGCAGGAGACAGCAGTATTTTAGATTCACTGCCGTGTTTGACTCTTTGGTCTCTTTGCAGTGCATGTTATTAACTTAATCCCCAGAACACATCTCTGAATCTTAACTAATGCTGATATATTTCTCTATGAAAATTGCACGGAGAATTCAATGCAGGCCTATAGATATAACTTAATCTGTTATTAACTCAGTTCTCTGTTTCCCAGTGGTAGGATATGCTGTTGACTTACTGGTGTTTATATAGCTCACTGAAATGTTACAGGTCATATAGTTGACTCTCAGCTAGGCCGGCAGCTCCTGCTCCCCATGGATTTGAGTGCTGAGGATCAGGAGAGGGTCAACCTTTACCATTTTCGGGAACTGACGTTTTCCAGGGGATCGAGAAGATGAGATACGTCAAACATAGGGGAAATTATTTCTATGAGTTGACCCGACCCGTGCTCCAAGGGTGGATTGCCTTGCGTCAACCATGAGTTTTTTTTTTTTTTTTGGTACAAAACCATGAGTTCTTTAAACGACGAGCTTTCTCTGACGCGCATGGGTGGACGTGGAAATTCCTTTACGAAAACGCTTGCTGCGAGAAGCTAAAGCTTGAGCACACATCAATTATACGCCTTTTGGTTCATTTAATTGTAACATAAAGTTTTTTTTTAAAAAAAAAAGAAAAGGAGGCAGAGATAGCCCCCGACTTTTATTCAAGATTAAAAAAAATACAAAAGAGAGGGGGAAAGATTTTAAAAAGTTATATTACAGCAGATGAATCGAACAAAAGAAAAAAAAAACGAGAAGAAAGAATTAGACATCTTATGTCTCAGCCTTCACAAAAATCTTTAGGGACCATTCCTATAACATAAGGTTGAAAAACCAAATTGTATCTATTTGACTCTCATTATTAATCTTTTGATTAGAGTGGAAACTCTCCCATTCTGACTTTATCCAATTTGGACTCTATCATTTGAACATATTTTTTCTGATATTGGACACTTTTCCCAATACTTGAGACCAGCTGTTTGCGCTTTGTTCTTCATACTCTTATATCACATCGAGCCCAATACTAGTATATAGAAATCACCAGCTTATTAGAGAGACATGAAGCTAACAATTCCCCATCTGCTCTATAATTCAGAATTTCACCTTAATAGATGCAGATTTTTGAAGGGAAAAAAGACCTAATCGGAGACCTAAATCAAGTGCTGTCTCAGACGATCAGCATCGAAAAGGACGTGGCCCAACCCGAAGCCCCAGATCAGCATACGTTGGCCTTCGTCCTTCTCGTGACGCCGCGTGCTGATGTCATCCAGTGGTGTGCGTGGCTACAGGCTTCTCATCCTTTCTGCAACATTCAGTATTATGACACGTAGAATTGACATGCGGATCTCGTGACTTTTAAGAAATTTTTTCTCGTCTTTCCGGGGACCGAGACACAAAATGTTCACAACCATAAATCATTCAGTGTTTCCTCCGTTTAAGCGCTCCAGAGGGGCAACGGAGGTGGTAAAGAGTAGGGTGCAATTGAGCATCCTATAGCTAAAAACTCAGCTCAACTATATTAAAAATTCAGGCTCGAAAACTTGCTTCTAGATCGACCTAAGTTTTAATATTCAACTTCATACACGATTTGGTTAAAAAAATAGTACTACTTCAGAATCATTCGACCTGATTCAAATATCAATTGAGTCATGCTCGAACTTGAATTTGAGCTCAAATTTAAGCCTTGGTCATAATTTAAAAAATAGTTAAAAGCTGAAGTCAGAACAAATTAAAAAAATATTATATATATATATATATATTATTAAGTTTCTAATTTTCAAAGAATTTTTGAAACGTTTAATTAAGTTTCACATATGATGAAGGTACAATCGGACTAAAATAAAAATAGATATCAGTATATTTATTTTATTTGATATATACAAATACGAATATAAATATTAGTCAGTTGCAAATTTTATATCCATATTTATTTTAAATTTTATGACTACAAAATCAAAAATACTACTAAATAAGTGATAAATCAAATTAATAGCACGATAATATAATTATAAATTTTCTCAAAAATTCATTAATACTATATAAAATTAAATAAAATTATAAATAGAATCAAATATTAGAATACGCATTGAATAATTATCTATTCATATCCACATATATATTTTTTATAAATATAAATATGGATACAATGTTAATCGAACGCCCGAATTTCTTTCCATATCATGCAAATTTCACAAGTTCCGGCTTGAATCATCTGACGTGTAAAATTCTAAAAGCCTGTGGAGTTCTCATTATTAGCATCCTATCAATTTATAAGCTGTAGCAAGCATGAAGCTAGCTTGAAGTGCAATGCAGTCTTGTCGAGTGCTGGATGGCAGGTGAAACAAGCGAACCAAGATACAAGAATTAAATCAATCAAAGGTAGGCTATAGTCTCAAAATTCAAATAACCAATATCTGGCACATATTTTAGAGCTCATAGTGTCACAATCTGCTAGCTGAATCATTTAACCAAGCTCTACATAAACTTTTAAACTCATCCATTCTTTGATACAATCCATGAATATGGAGCATTTATAGGTACAAGTTCTGACGGGTAACTTCAAAGACAACTAAAGTTTTAAAGCCCAACAGAGAAAAATTAGAATTGTGAACACCCCCAGGGTACTTCCACTTTAACTATGCCTAAACATTATTATTTTTTCTACTCATCCCAGATGCACTATGAACATTAACCTACTAAGTTTTTGAATTCCTGTGACCAATCACAAACATCAGATAATCACAAATAAAGACCATAGAAAACTACTGAGACACATGTTTCCACTATACGATACACCTCATGCCCAAGCTTCTCTTCCTTCCCTAGAGTTTCCAATGCCAAGCTGTCCCAATTTCTTGCTGGACCTGTTTAACTGGAACACAGGGTGCCTGCAAAGCTTCCTCACTCCTTTCCTAAAATTCAATCTATCCAATAAGCCTTCTACATCCCCATGACAGCGTCCACTTTTAGACCCATCTTTAGTTGCATTTAACTCACTACCAATAGGCGAACTTTTTCCAGAAATGAACTCACGGTCCTCACTGATATCACTCTTCTTCTCAAAGCTCCGAAAACTCTCTTCAACATCACTGTCTGGAGCATGTTCTGCACTGAACAAGAATTTTCTGAAGGCAGATCTGTCGAGGAGACACAGTCCCATGGTTTTCTCATTAGAACCCACAATAGATTTTTCAGTTGACTTTGTTAAATTGGGTTCATCCTTGTCGCTTGGAGATTCGGAATAGGGATGGAAAATCCTGGTCGCTGCAGATGCCTCCTCCCTTTCTTGTAGTGTCTTTATGATCAATGTCTTGAGGAAGTTCATTACCTGAACTGCATGGATCAATGCAGTTAAAGGATCGGCCATCTGAAAAATAGAAATGTCACATCAGTCATTTTACAATCAGTTTTGAGTTATATGCAGAATAACTGGACTGATAAAAATCCAACGTTTTCTAATAACCTGAGTCATGTTTGGTGCAAAAACCATAGCAATATTTCGAGCATTCATCTTGTTGGAATGTTCATGCTCCACAACATCAGCCATCAGATTGATGGCCCAGTCAAGCAATGCTGCTTCCGTTGGTGGAAGCATCCTTGCAAGTAGAGAGCACTCTTCTTCAGTGTTGCAATGCATCACCTGATCTGGAGTCAGTGAGTCAAGCACCCCTGTGGGGAGTTCCCGAAACCATGCCTACAACAACATTTAAGAAAAAAATTCAGTTAAGGAAAGAATATGAAAGGAATATGCGTGCAAAGAATAAATTTTGAATAGAAAATCTTGAAACTCAGAAAATGGTGTAGCTTTGGTGCATTCTCACACTATTTGTTCTTGTGCAATGCTAAGATTCACAATGTGTAGATTTTTCTATTTTTCTCTAAAGCATTGAGTTTTGCATTAGTAGTTTTTTCAGATTAAACGAAAATATGGCCGGCCATTCCTCATTTAGCTTCCCTTTCCGAATATTTACTTCGTTGCTTCTTTCCCTTTACTAAATTTCTCAATTGTTCTACAGACTACAGATGGTAACATTGCAACAGAATTTAATATATCAAAACCACCTGCTCAGCAGGATGCAACTCTAAATTGCTAATGTAGAAATTTGAAAATTAACATGCTAAAAATGAACATACTGCATGTTCTCAGGCATCCTTCTGAAAACTCGGCAAATCAGATAAATAACAGCTTCCAATAAGTTTGTGCTTTTAGAGTGGCGTCTCGTATGAGTTCAGTTAAACGCATAATTCAAGTTTTAACTAGTGTTTCCTGTTATGAGCCATCTAGAAAATCAGGCTGATGACTAAGCTGCCAAAGCTCAATTACATCAACTCTGACATCAGCAACGTATCACTCCGTGGAGGCATGAAGGAAGCCGCCAAAATTATGCTTAAGTGTTCCTATCTCACTGCAAAAAGATCCAATTCAAACAAGGTTAATCATGCTCTGGACAGAATTCAGTCTCATAGAAGGGCTACCACTTTTCAATCCAGACCCGATCACAGTTTGAAACTGGTAATTTTGTGCTACTGGTCAGTTTGGGTCTCATTTAGCTGGATCAGATCCAAAAAATTTGACCAGTTCTTTTTAGTTGGTTATTTAGTAATAGCGGGTTGAATAATCTAGTCCCTTTTCTTTATTTTGACCCACAACAGAAAATGGGTCTAAATTTCCAGTGGACTTAATCAGTACATGCATACCTAATCATATCACATGGATCACGGACCTTCTCAAAATTCTCATTATTACTGTTTTTTTTTGCTAGACCTCATTATTACTGTTTGCTATGCATATGGTAGATAGGTCTACTCACACTAGTCATGTATCTTTAGACACACAGATTTGTTACAAGATGCCCATTTTTTGCGCCTTTGCACTGCATCCATAGCCAGAGCTGCACTCTCTACCAAGGCCATGTTTATTATTAGAGTGGGTTTCTCCAGGGACAAGACCAGATGGGGGCAAGAATAACATTATCACAATTAGCTTCAAAATGCAAAGTTAATTACCACATACATTATGTTTGAGAAGTTTATTTGAAAAAAGAATGCCAGTTACAAAGATATGATAAAAATACAAGAAAGAAAGAAATGAGGGAAAACTAGCAGTGAGAAAGGGCTGGGCAGAAAAAGGATTCTTTACAATCCAGGTAAGCTAGATCTCTAATCACAAAGTTGATAAAAATTATTAGTTTCACAAAAAGCTAACTTAGATATGAACCCCATACCCATATATGTAGTGCTACAAATTGGTGAGTTCCACAAATAGATAATTTGAATCCTTAAAAAGGATAGCAGATGAGTCTAAACTTGATCAATAATATGGATCAAATCCAAGAGGGATCATGTTGTTCTTGTTAGCTTTGGATCATGAACTCATCCCGTTTGCCTTAAATATGAGTCCTGGATGGATCCAATTAGAACCGGCCAGCTTAGAGCCCTAATCTTAAGGTTTTAATTGCTCCAGAATGATAATAGCAAAGTTATTCTTTGCATGATAACTACATTATTAATATGCTTTATTCTAGATTTCTCAAATTTTTTCTGGTATATTTTGCTTATTAGGTGTCTACATTATCAGCACTTCAGCAATTTGTACCACATTGATTGCCCTCACAAGAACTTAGAAAACCAGACAATGGAAATGCTGATAACTTGACAAGAATGTAAAGGTGCAGCCCAGTCAAAATGCAAAGAACTTGGAACAAAGTCATCACCATTTCGTGAGCATATAGGCCCCTCAGTTCTTTAGGCAGCATATTAGGAACCAAATTTTCTACTTGAGAGAGCTCATAGAATTTGTCCAAATTCTAGAGCTTGATATAAGTCAGAGCAATACATAGGTGGATTCTTGATAATGTATCAGTGGTGCATAGAGTGGTTGTAGTAATATTTCCCAGAAAATGTATTATAACACTTGTATAAAGGATGAATGGATATGTCACGATGGTGACAGGTAAAGCAAAACTCAAAGAACATGGTGAAAAAATATGGACTAACTGCAAAACTCAAAGAAACTGATGATCAAGATTACAGCAATAACTTTGGAAGATGATGGTTACCTTTATCAGACCAGCTAGACAATGAAAATCAGTTCCAGGTGGCACAATTCCTCTATTCAATTGGCCTCTAACATATGCTTCTTGACTATTTTCGGCATTAATTCTAAAAATTCCTTCAGCCTTCAAATAAAAGAGGAATAGTATCAATTCTGACAGATCTTACAAATAATATCACCATCTGTCAGCAAATTCCAATGGTACAGAACTTACCTGAAGGCCTCCTTGTGAATACAAGGCCCTCTGCATCAGAAGCAAAATTGTTGGCACGCTATTCCCTCTTGTATCATAAGAACATTGCATAGATTTGGCAGAAACTCCAAATACACTAACACTGCAAAGAAAGTATGAGAACATATTGTCCATTAGGATCTTTTACATAGGAAAATCACAATAAAGTATGAACCGGATCATGATCACACTTCAATAAAATAAAAGACAAAATTGAAAATAATTAGAATGGGGGAAAGTAAGGCATGATCTTCGGAGACAAAAACAATTTGCCTTTAACAATGTTTACAAATTATGAGCTCAAAAAAGATAACAAATCTAAGGTTTTTTCTCATGAATACAATCCAATGGGGCATAATCTACTCCAGATACTCTTTTCTCATCTTTTTTTCTCAAAATAGCTCTCAAAAACTCAAAAAGTATCTCTTGCATCTGAAAAAAGGGGTCAAATTTCTCCTTGTTTTTGGAAAACGAATTTTCAATTGCTTCCAATGTTCTCAAAAATTTGTAAAATAATCTTGGAGGCTAGACTTTTGAACCATAAAATAATAGCCACTACTTACAGGTTAACATTTGAAGCTTTGAAAAGATATTTTGAAGAAAACCATTTATATATGGACATGATGGTTTGTCATCTTTTCAGTTTTACTTTCCATTATTTACATTTGATTTGCAAATAAAATGTACTGAATTCATCTGTTTCTTTCCCATGACAAAACACTAGTGAGTACTACTAGGAATTTGTAGTGACAAACTATGAGTATTTTCAAACATATGAGGAATGCTACTGTTTAAGTTAAAGCCTACCTTTGTAAAATCTAGTCAATGACCAGAAAAACATATTTAAAGAGATGAAGATATTGTCCCAAAATAACATTAGAAAGACATATAATGATTAAATAAACCATCTGTGATCAATTTCAACCTTGACTGTCTGAAATCACCAAAAGTTGTAATAACTAGTCAGAAATTGACCAATACTAGCTGAAAACCTGAAACATTTAAGTTGACCAATTCAGTTCTAGCTTAAATGGACCAGTTTCCGCCAACACTTAAAACTTTGGATTCAAACCAAATGATTTAATGTAGTGGTGTCTCCACTCAAAGGCAGATTAAATAAGTGGTTATAGTATTGTCTCAACCAAGGTCTGCCAAACCGGGCCGAACCGCCCGGCTCAGGCAGTGCCAAACTGACCCAGTGCGAAACTAGGTCGGTTCGCCTAATACATTCGGTTCCGGCCCCGTACTAGCCGAAACCTCTACCAAGCCGGCCAGAGCCGGTCCTTAATCGACCGAAACTGGCCGATAAGTGTCCGAACTGGCCGGAACTAATCGATTCAATGCAGACTCCGTGCGAACCGACCCGAATCAACCCGATTCCGAACCAGATTGACACTGTGGACTGCACCTGATGCTTTTTAAAGCATCATGTGTTTGTTGGGAAGGCCGAAGGCCTTTCCAACAATAATATTTTGAAAGCGGCGGCTCTCTCCGCCACTTTCACTTCCCAAATAATCCAAAAACAACACCGATTTAGGCTATCAAAAGAAAGATCCATAGCTAAATAAGATGTATTTCCTCTCCCCTATCTCAATCTCTCTTTTTTGGGGGAGCTTAAAAAAATAGCTCAAAAATTGCAAAATAAGAAGACATTATGCCAAAATTTTTGATTTAGGCTTATTTTTTTCTATATTGTAGATCTATAGATGATCTACACACTAACATAAAATTTTTTAAAATTCGAATTATATATAATTTTAAAAATTAAAAATATATTTTTGGATTAAATATATATATATTTTAAAAAATAAATATTGAAAAATTGTAAAATCAAAAACATATTTAGGGGCATGCAAGCTACAAATAACCTCGCATATGGAGTAGGATCCATATATGTATCGGATTTCGAGTCATTTACTGGATTCTATTACTCGCGGCCACAGACAGCCAAATCAAACCAACTTGATTCAGAAGTTAGAACCAGGCAGAGCCAAGGAGTTGACAGATTCGGATATAGATTGGATGTTAGTCTCCAAAAGGCCACAAGAAGATTGGAGACCTCACCAACCAATGTGCATTCATGACAGCTAAGGGTAGCCGAAAAGAGAAACTACTAGTTGTTAATCATGTTTACTGCATGATAAAAGAGGGTATGAAATAATGACTTTGGAGAGCAATTTCTGAATGGATAGCATAGCAGATCCGAGACCTCCACGATAATATGCCCAACAGCCCAACATTTAGTTGATTTTTGTACCTGATGCGGGATTTGCACCCCGTCACCAGCATAGTCCCCACCGATCCGAGCAGCGGAAGAGAGAGTGTCCCTCG